>PVKE010011199.1:0-40792 GCA_004027555.1 Craseonycteris thonglongyai
TCGATCCCTGGTCCCCGGCGCTGCAAAGTGAGCACTTAACCCACTGAGCCATCCCGGCTTCCCCTATAAGTTTATTTATATCCTCAAAAAAATGTTTTAGTTTGGCCCTCAAAATATGCTGAAATTGCAGCTTTTACCACTTCATCATGTGTACACTTCCTCCCTCAAAACTTGGAACAAATGATAATCAGATGGAGCCAGGTTTTGACTATAGGGAGGTGGTTTAAAGTTTGGAAGCCACAGTCATGAAGAGTAGCCAACGCACCATTGCTCTTGTGCACAGGCATGTTGTCGTGCAAAAGCAGCACCGCTTTGGTTCATTTTCCTCTTCTTTGCTCCTTCACAGATTCTTGTAACTGTTTTTAGCAGACTGGAACAGTACTCTCCAGTTATTGTGACACCCTTATCCTTGTAATTGATCAGCAGGATACCTTCTGTATCCCTAAAATAGTAATCATAAGTGTTCCAGCTGAATGAACTCCTTAGCGGAGGCATGCCCTCTTCATGCCATTGTGTGGGCTCCTGCTTTGACTCAGGCTTATAATGATGAACCCAAGTGTCATCTCCAGTGACAAAATGGTTTAAAACTTTGTCTTTGTTTAGGCTGACCATATGTACAGTTTTAAATGGGAAAGAAAAAAACAAAACAAATCAGTACTGTCCTATTTAAAATGGTATGTATCGTCATTCTATCTTTGTTGTCTCTGCGGAGGTCAAAAAACTGTCATGAACATTCGACACGCTGTTGTTTTTGAAGCTGCATGAGCATTCTCTGTACCCATTTTGCACTGACTTTTGACATCCTTAGAAGCTAATGGAAAATATTCAAAATGATTGTAGGTGATACTACAACCATTTCTGCTTTTTATTCAATCTGGCATCTTCCACTACAAATATTCAACTTTTCTGGTAATGTCTGAGGAAATGGCCTCAACAGGGTGTCCCAGACAGAGCTTGTCTTCAGTTCAACTCTGCCTTGCTTGAAAAGGCTATGCCACTTGTGAACCATGAATTTCCCAGGGCAACGGTCCCCATAAACTGCTACCATCTCTTCCAAATGGTTTGAGGCATTTTTCCTTGTCTTGTGAGGTACTTAATGATGGTGCAAAATTCAATTTTACCCACATTTGGGGTTTTGTTCACATTTGACATACTTCTTTAGCAACATCTGAAAAAACATGGACACAAGTAGGCTGACGTTTGACACATATACTAAGTCGCACAATTAAACTGTGTGCACTAATATTAACACCTCTCCAATAACCACCCCCATTTCATGAATTTCTTGACCATCCCTCTTAATTGTTGATTCAGTAAATATACTCATAATTTTCTCCAGATTCAGATGACTAAAGAGAAATTGCAATTTGTTGAAAGTCCATAGGTTTTGCCTCTTCATCTTTCTTGGACAAAATTTAAAACATAACTTGATGTTGATTACTTCCTACTATTAATCTTAGTGCTGAGAATCTATAATAACAGGCCTTTGCTCTCTCTTGGCCAACAAGAGTCTTATCAATAATGAAATGACTAAATATTATGACTTACAGCACAATATGATCTCTATGTATGAGCATCTAAATGGAAAACAGTATTTAAAGGGAGTTAAATACATAATAGAGACCTCTTTTATGTGCAAGTCATTCTGTATAGAGGCACACAGGTATTTCCTAGTGGAGTGGAAGGAAAATAACAGTTCCAGAGCCAATTTTATGCTAACATGTTTAACACATTATTTAATATAATCTACACATGTTATATAAGGTAGAGAATGTTATATTTTAGAAAACAGGGGTTCAGGGAGGCTAAATAATTTGCTCAAGTTCCAAAAAATTAGTGATAAACCAGGATACAAATCCAATTTGTTCCCAGATTTCAGGCTCTTTATTACATCTGACTCTGTTTGAGGTTGTATTTATAGCTCCATCAACAATTTGCCTTGTGGCCTTTGAGATGATCACTTCACTTTATTCATTAAAAACAAATATAAATAGCTACCCACCTCTCACAGGGTTGAAGAAATTCATGAATATTACAAAATATAGTGCATAGCACTACCTTGTAGTCAATAAATATTTGCTGAATTTGAATTTTGTTGAACATCTGAATGAGAAAGGAGAGAAGAGTACATGGAGGTAATGCCTGACTTAACATGTCTGAGAGGTAGAAGGGGAAAAAGCATGAAATAATTATGTAGTTTGGGGTATAAATTCAGGCAAAGTAGGGTGCAAAGCTGGATTTAGAAGATAGAAGATGTTGGGTTTCTAGGAAACGATTTCCAAAGAATTTTTGCTTTTATTAGCCACACAGCCTTTCTTCAGAAACCTTATTTCAGATACTGAGCTATTCTTTGCCTTGTTTTGGGGTTTCCACAGTGTTTCCTGAACAACTTTCATGGACTCCCTCAGGCCAGGCCCTCAGCTGAGGGCATAATTTCAAACTTCCTGCTCTTACATCTGCCTCCTCCCCAACACTGAATCAAACATCGAATTTACATTTAGTGAAGGGTGGATGTTCTCTTTCTCCTAATGAAAGTACAGAGATATAATCTATAGAGTGTTTTCCTGTTGATGGTTATCATGTTCAGGGGTTGAGATGATTTTAGGCATGGTCTGATTCAGTCTTTAAACTATGGGGTCAGGAATCTGTGCATCTCCATTTTTGATACTGCATTTTCTGTGAAGACTCCAATTTCAGGCCAGCTCTTTCCACTTGTGGCAGAGATGGCTACCAGAAATTTCAAGCTTATGTCATCCTTAGTACCTACCTACAATCTCAGGAGAGAGTGACACTTGTTTAACAGCACAAGTCTTAGCAAATTTGATTGACTATCATATGTCATGTACTCATCCTGATTCAATTACTATGATTGGAATAATTCAAAATTATGATTGGCCAGGCCTGGTTCATGTGCCCACCCTTAGGGCCAGGAGGAATGCCAATTCTACCAAAACACATGGATTGGGAAGGATGGGTATGAAGGATGATGCCCCAAAGTTATATTTAGCACAGAAAAACGTATGTCTACTCTAGTGATCAGAGATTTGATCATGATGGTAGTAAATTAAGCTCAAGACAGAGAGATCTAAAGACCAACCTGACTAAAGTGATGATATAAGAAAAAGGTAGAAGTAGAATTCAGGAACAAAAAGGAAAGAGCAAAATTGAAAAAAATATCCTCTTAGTAGTATGGACTTGTGCTTCTACAAGTAGAAGTAAAAGACTTATTCTAACCCTGAAGGGAAGGCGACTAGATTATAAAGTCACCCAAAGGACTATTTGTCATCAGAATAAGATGAAAGGCAGTCAATAAGTGCTTGCATGAGGATTTTGTGTGGGAACTCAGATTATATGTCTGTCACTGGGGTAGACTTCAAAAGACTTTTTTTTTTTTTTTTTTTTGCAGAGATTTAGTTGCTAAGGATGAAAGAGCACAGAAAACAAGACTTAAAACTTAGGAGTAGAGCAATTTCTTATTTATTTTGGACACAGTGTCTAAAGAAAAAGATTTAGAGCTATTGGCTGGACACAAATAGCACTAAGTAGACTAAAAATAAGGACCACTCCCATGGCAGTAGAGCACAGTGGTCAGATGCTCAAGTTCTGGAATCAAATACATCTAGGGTTAAATATAGACTCCTTCACTCATTGGTGATGTGACCTTTACAAGTTACTTATTCTCCCTGGACCATGGCTGCCTCATTTGCAAAATGGGGTGATAGTTTTTAGTTCATGGGCTTTAATGATTTAAGATTAACAAAGATAATGTTTACAAAGGACTTTGTACAGAGCCCAGCACATAATAAGTGCACATAAATGTTGATGTTTATATTATTAGAAACAAAATAGCTGATAAATATCATTTATATAATGTATAAAACATGTTACCTAAATCAAATGACTGAAAAACTGCATTGCCTCAGAGAAAAAAGTTGAAAATCGAGGTAAGGGAGAGTAGACCAATGCAACAAAGTGACCAGAATACCTGGGGGGGGGGGGGTTATTTGTTTGTTTTCTTTTTACAATTCATTCTTCAATCCTCATTCAAGAACTTCTTACTAAAGAGCCATTAAGTGTCAGGCACTGTGAATAGAGTACTAGGGATATAAGGAAGAAAGTAAAATTCTCAGCCTTAAAGAGTTCACAGCACACAGCAGAGGAGAGAAAAGAAGAACATACATGATATCAGATAGCATGATAAGACCCACATGGAGGTTTTTTCAGTGTGTGATGGGAGCAGAGCAGTGAACAGCCAATTCTACCTGAACATTCTATGGCTCCAGAGGGCATTAGAATATTATCTGCTTCATCCTTGCATGAGAATAGGAGTTCAGTAATCTGTACTCTTAGACAGTCACATCTAGAAACAATCTGGGAAATGGTAATAATTGTTGAAGCTGGGTGGTAAGGATTCTTTCTATTAGCTCCCTACTTTTAAATATCATTGAAAATTTACACATTAAAAATTTTTTTTAATGACATATGAAATCTAATTTCTCAGAGCTGCAAAAGAACAGTGAAGCAAAGAGAACTTGGCAGCAGCCATAACCAGGAACTTATAGATTCTTAGATAACAGAGGAAATTTGTGCCTTACTTGATATGGACAGAGTAGTAAACAGAGGAAGGTAAGGGGTAGGAGCCTGAGTAAGACAACTTAAGACAGTGATAGCAAGAGAAGTAAGAGCAAAAAGAAATGAGTGGAACTTTATCAAACTAAAAAGCTTCTGCACAGCAAAGGAAACTAGCAACAAAGCAAAGAGACAACCAACCAATTGGGAGAAAATATTTGCAAACAATGTCTCTGATAAGGGGCTAATATCTAAAATACATAAAGAACTTATACAACTCAACAACAAAACAAAAAAAACAAGCAATCCAATTAAAAAATGTGCAGAAGACCTAAACAGACACTTCTCCCATGAAGATATACAAATGGCAAACAGATATATGAAAAAATGTTCAACATCACTAGCAATTAGGGAGATGCAAGTTAAAACCACAATGAGTTATCACCTCACACCTGTTAGAATGGCTATAATCAACAAGACAAGGAATAACAAGTGCTGGAGAGGCTGTGGACAAAAAGGAACCCTCATACACTGCTGGTAGGAGTGTAAATTGGTACAACTACTATGGAAGGCAGTATTAAGATTCCTCAAAAAATCAGGAATGGGATTGCCATATGACCCAGCAATCCCTCTTCCTGGTATCTATCCAAAAAAACCTTGAAAACCTTAATTAACATAGATATACCCAATATTCATCACAGCACTGTTCATTGTGGCCAAGTCATGGAAACAACCAAAGTGTCCTCTGATAGATGACTAGATAAAGAAGTTGTGATACATTTACACAACGGAATTCTACCCAGTGATAAAAAAAATGAAATACAGCCATTTGTGACAACATGGATGGACCTTGAAACCATCGTATTAGGCGGAATAAGTCAGACTGAAAGAATCAAGAAACATATGACCTCACTCATAGGTGGAATATAAAACTGAAAGTAACAAAGAAATAAAAACTCATGGACACAGTCAATAGTCTAGTGGTTACCTGAGGGTAAGGGGGGAGGTGGGTGGGAGAGTAGTGGGGGGATAAGTCTGGAGGGGGCATCAATAAAGATGAAAAAAGAACTGATTCTGGGTGGTGAGCATATAATGCAATGCATAGACAATGTAATGTAGAATTGTACACCTAGAAACTATATAATTATTACCAACCAATGTCACCCCAATAAATTTAATGATAAAAATCAAGTTATTAATATTTTTCTCTGGCAATGAACCAGAAAACAAGATAGGTATGTTGATCACAGGGCTTAGAGCTTAGCAACTGAGACAAACAATGAAATATGCAATTATAATAAGCTGTGATAAGTGTGTTCACCTGCACTCTAGTCACTATCTGCCTCACAGAGGAAACTGGTGTTCACTGGTTCCATTCCCCTGGCTATTGCTAGAGGAGTTGTCACATTCTATCTTTCTCAGTATCCTGTTCATAGATTCCCCTACTTTTTTTTTTTAAGATTTATTTTATTGTTTTTGACAGAGACAGAGAGAGACAGAAAAAAGGGGGAGGGCCCAGAGCAGTCTCCATAGTTGTACGCCATCAGTTTTCAACATGGTTTTGTTCCGCACAGGTGGGTGGGGCCGTGCAGGGCAGGAACTGGGCTGGGGGCCTCCTGCATGGGAGGCATGCCCCCTTGAGCTAGGGGCCAAACCAGGGGGCGAAAGCCAAACTGGGGTCCTCCATGGGAAGCACACCCCAGTTCAGCATATGGGTCCACATGGGCCGTGACCGGGATTCAATCCTCAGTCCCCAGGGCTGCAAAGCAAGTGCTTAACCTGCTGAGCCATCCCAGCTTCCCCAGATTCCCCTACTTCTATTTACACATTCATTCTCCAGACATGGTACAATTTAATTACTAAGTAAATATAATTTTTCTTAGATATAATTACAATTCAGTCTTGCCCCCCTAAGGTGATACACAGATTATATTTGGGCACTCACAACCTGTTAGGTCCTCTCTCTGTAGGTCTGATTTTATCTCTAATGTTTAATTTATTCCTGTTTTCATGTTCAAAGTGCAATTTTATCCTTATTTTGGGGGTGTGCTGGATATTTTCCACTTATACTCTCTAGCCAAGATTTGGCCAATAAATGGAACATCAGAGAACAGAGGGAAGGAGGAAAATGAAGTTGGGATATTTAACCCCTTAACTCTCTTCTTATAGGGTAACTATAAATAGGTTCCATCTCTAAGACCAAAGATCACAGCCCACGTCGGGAGGGTCCTCTCTCTTTCTGTACTGTCTTCTCCTTTCCACCTCAGGGTGGTCACAGGACCTGGTGTTGCTAGTCCAGTAGTAGTGCATACATTGCCCCTCGCTGGTCTCCCTAAATCTTGTTTATACCAATATCAAGTCTCTTTATTAAACTGTCCTCAATTATCTACTTTAGATAGACCATCTTTTTCTTGTTGGGACTCTGATACAGGTTGGGGTTGACTTTAAACCCATCTATTTGTAAAAGGAGGTAAAAGCAAAGAAGACTAGAATACAAATATATAGTCCCAAAGAGCTTGGCATTTAATTTTTGGAACAGTGAAAAAACAAATGTTAGGTATTACTTTCCTGCAAAATAAATGGATGAAATAAAATAGAATTTTGAATTTAGGGGAAGCTGGGATGGCTCAGCAGGTTAAGCACTTGCTTGGCAGCCCCTGGCTCTGAGGATCAAGTCCCAGCCCCAGCCCGTGCAGATCCATATGCTGAACTGGGGTGTTTCCCATATGGGAGGCTCCCAGTTCAATTCCTGCTGGGGTGAGCTTCCCATATGGGAGACCTTCCAGTTTGCTCCCCAGCTCACTTGGGTGTGCTTCCCATACAGGAGGCCCCTGGACCAGTTCCTGCTCTGCACGGCCCCCGCCCACCTGTGTGGAATGAAACCATGTTGAAAATGGATGACATACAACTATGGAGACTGCTCTTAGCCCTCTCCCTTCTCTCCATCTCTCTCTATCTTTGTGTCTCTTTGCCAAAAGAAATAAAATAAATCTTACATTTTTTTTTTAATTTTAAAGGGAAACTTAAAGAGTGTCAAGTTTCTTTAAAATGTATATAATTGAGACAAGTTAAGTGCCTCACCCAAGAAAAGTTCCTTAACTACAGAATTGAAAGTAGATTTGGCTTTCTGCTTACTAGTTCTCTACTACTCTGTTTTCTCAGGAAACATTATTTTGGTTCCTAGAAGAAAACAACATGGGTATCTTATAGTTTTCTTTCATCAAACCAGAATTCCCAAAAGGAGAGAGAGGAGGTGGTAAGTGTGGTGACTTTTTATTATGCCCAAAATTTTTTGGATAATTCTCCCTTTAAGAGATGGAGCTAGATTCCTCTCCTCTTGAGTGTAGACTGGATTTACTGACTTGCTTCTAACAAACAAAATATGGTAGAAAAGATGATGTGTCACTTCCAAGACTAGCTCATTAAGGGAAATGTGACTTTCTCCTTGTTCTCTCTTGGACACTTGCTCTTGGGGAAGCTAGCTGCCAAGTTGTATGGACACTCAAGCAACCTTATGGAGAGGAACTAAGGCCAACTGCTAATAACCCTCTGAGGGTACCACCTTAGATGCAGCTTGCCCAGCCCCAGTACAGCCTTCAGATGATAAAGCCCTGGACAACAGCTTGACTTCAAGCCCAAGCCAAAACCACCCCTCTAAGCTTCCTCTGAATTTCTAACCCACAGAAACTATGAGATAATAAATGTTTGTTGCTTTAAGTTGCTGAGGTTGAGCATAGTTTGTCATATAGCAATTGTTAATTAATACAGCAGGCAAGAGGAGAAAAAGCAGAACAAGAGAAAGAAGAGAGGAAAAAGTAGTCAGGGTAAAAAGAAAAGCAGCTTGCATTATTGTATACCATAGCCAAAAGGTTTAGAGAATAAGTAAATTTTAAAAATCAACATATTTGGAACACAGAATGCTATGGTTTCTATAAGACTATAAGAAAAAAATGTTTTACAATTTAAAAACTTGCAAAGTGCCACTCTGGTCAGATCATGGTCTATATAAGACCATTATTCTATTTATGATGGCAGAACAAGATTTTGTGGAAGAATGTGATTACCCTTTATGGAACCGATCTCTGAAATCAAGAGAACGTGTTCATTATTCCTAATTTCACACAAAGATATATATATATATATATATATATATATATATATATACACACACACACACACACACACACACACATATATGCATATATACACATGTGTATATAGATATCTCTATATATTAGAGATTTTAAAAAAATATTGAATTCTTTCTTTTTTTCCCCCTAAACTGTCTTCAAGCTGCAAAAGTTTATCCTTCCATCTAAAATTCTTCTGACATCTTTGCAGGAAATCTAGAAGTCTAGATGTTAAGGGAAGCTCTGCTAGTTCAATGTTAATACATATCTGGGAAGGGGATGGCTATCAGAGTCTATCTAGCAAGGCTTCATAGGGTAATTAAAATTACAGTCATTATCTACCTCAAAGATTTAATCTCAATGATCAGTTGTTCATCTTGTCAAACAATTCTATAGTTTGGACCTTCATAAAAGTCATGATTACTTCTTGGTCAATATAAATGTCTCCCTACAAACCTCTTTCTTTGTGGTTTTATTCTGTATGAGAGGGGACCCTGCCCAAAAAACAGAATTATCTTCTGGAGGAAGGGCCCCTTGTATTACAGGCTCCCCCTGCTAGGTGAGTGTCCTAGGAACCCATCTCCATCAGCATACCAACTTCAGTTGGCATTGTTGTGAGAGGCTGTGTTCAGCTTCAGTGAATTCTTTTTGGAGACTCTTTCAATGTATTTGCCCATTTCACGATGGGTGATTTATACAAATAACACACAGCATGACAATGCACCTACCCATACCACCTTAAGTGCTTAGTAGTTTTTGACCAAAAATGGCATGACCCCCAGAACCCCTCCTCCCTATTCACCTGACCTCACCCCAAGTGACTTTCTTTTTGTTTCCCCAGAATAAAAAAAAAAAAAAGTCCACAAAAAGGAACATTTTGCGGGTGTGGAAGAGGTGAAACAAAAAATGGCAGAAGCACTAAAAGGCATCAAAATCAACAAGTTCAAAAACTGTTTTGAGTAGTGAAAAAAGCATCTCGATAGGTGCATTGCATCAAACCAAGAGTACTTTGAAGTATACACACGTAAGAATAAATACACAATTTTTTATAAGTAAATTCTGGGTTTTTTGGGTCCCCCCTCATATTAAATACAGGATGAGGAGCCCTCTGAAGTTTCTGCTGAAAGGCCCCTAATTGTTGATTCTGATATTAGGGTAGATGTCACTCATCCTAAATGTGGATTATTTCTTTTATAACCTTTGATTACTTTCCATTCAGCTTTTATCTCTCAAACTCAATGATGTACAAATATTAAAGGAGAAAAGCAAAGCTGAAGATGTATGACTTTCATAAGAAGTAAAGAAATTTTCTGAATAGTGTGGTATTAAAGATAATAATTTGCTCCCAAACAAGCAAGATGTGTGATAAGACTGCAGTACATGATTAGAATCAGGACAATTGTTGAGTAAAATGCCTAATCCAGCATTATGAGATTGGTGAGCGATGTCAGGGAAAAGGAAGGCAGTCTGGGAAAGAGAATTTGTATGTGACACCAAGGAAATCGTTAAAAAAAGAATGGGAATTAATCAAGGAGAAGATATCACTGAAAATTTTTTAAAGATTTATTTTTATTGTTTTTTGACAGAGAGACAGACAGAGACAGAGAGAAGGGGGAGGGCCTAGAGCAGTCTCCATAGTTGACAGCATTAGTTTTTCATATAGTTTCACTCCACAGGTGGGCGTGGGACTGCACAGGGCAGGAACTGGGCCAGGAGCCTCCTACATAGGCCCCAGCAAGAACTGAACTGGGGGCACTACAGTTCAGCAGCATATGGCTCCAAACGGGCCAGGCCCAGTATATGATCCTCGGGCTCCGGGGCTGCAAAACGAGTGCTTACCAGTAATCCGCTGAGCCATCCCGGCTTCCCCAACTGAAATTAAAGAAATAAAGAAGCAAGTTTATGAAAGGTGAAAGAGGGTACTGACTCAAGTAAGGCTTACTGAGGAATATACAAATATCTGAGGCCTGACAATTAAGTTTGCAAACTTGCCACTGTGTGCTTACGTTGGCAGCACTGTACAAACAACTGGGTAAGGTTTCATAAACTTGGTGTATCTGTGTCTCAACTGTGTTCGTGTTGAAATATGCCAGTGTCTTGCTGAGTGGCATTCATTATAGTTGTTGCATGTTTTTGTGTGCTGTCATGAGAATGTTGGGGCTTGAGTTTGCCAAGACCTTTTGGAGAAGCAAGGCAATGTTTTGGGCTGTGTAATCACTGGTAAAGAAACATGGGTATACCAATACAACCATGTAACAAAGCATCAACGTGCACAATGGAAGTCAGCTAATTCTCCATGACCAAAAATGTTCCATCAGTCCAAATCAAGAGTTAAAACAATGTTGCTAACCTTTTCTGATATCAGGAGATTGATCATTATGAATTTGTACCAACGGGACAAACAGTTGACTAAGTTGACTATTTGGAAGTGCTGAAAAGGCTGAGTGAAAAAAGTTAGACAAAAACGACCTGAGCTTTTTGCCAACTCATGGCTCTTGCATCATGACAATGCACCAGCTTGTATGGAACTGTCTGTGAGGGAGTTTTTTGCCAGTAAACAAATAACTGTATTGGAACACCCTCCCTACTCACCTGATCTGGCTGGCCCCTGCTGACTTTTTCAGCAATGAGGTATGTAGCACTTTTTCTAGGATGAGTTAGCGAACTTAATTGTCAGACCTCATATATAAGCCAGATAAAGGAGAAAATGGTCTTGGCTAGATAAATATCTGGATAGCTAGCTAGCTGGCTAGATAAATAGAAGTAAATAAATATCAGTAAAAAGAAAAAATGAAAACAGTAGGAGAGTTTATCTCAGTTTTGGTTTTTTTTCCCCTAGAGAGAAGTCTGCAATAACTTGTGAGTGACACCAAGACTTCTGGAGAATGATTAATGTCCTTGCACCTCTGAAAAGAACACCTCTGATAATTATGAAAGTATCAGGGGATGAAATAGGACTCCTTCTAATCATTAGCTGTGGGATTGTACTGTTTATTTTTCTAATGTGAGACTAGATTTTAAGTGGCAGAGGCAAACATCTGAGAGTTAGAAAGCCTGATAAGGTTCAGGAGGAAAAAAAGAGGTCCTGGAACAGACTGGTTTACCACTGCATTTGCAAACAATTCCCCTACTGTTAAAATAACCCTTTGGCAAATATATTCAGTCTGATTCTGGAGAAAAGAGAAACAATAAAATCCACGAGACTACTGTTTTTGACTATTTCATTTAAGGAAGCTAACAAAAGAATAGCAGTAATTGGAGGTGCTCAACATTTTCGGGTTCCAATTAAAATTTTTTTCATAATTTCAGTGCAAAGAATAGTAGTAGCAAGTGACAGAATAATACTTCAGGCCTAAAATTATGCTACAGAAAGATGACAGGCTAGACTTTCCAGTATCTTAAAACCAATAACAGAATGACTATAAAGAGCTTGAATAGTGTCTTGGTCTTAGGAGACAGTCATCAATGCATAAGTCTTTTTAAAATAGAGCCAGCATATGGGTTGCTTTCTAATAGTGTCAAATATGTAAAAATGCTAGAAAAATGTGATTTGAATTCCCATACATAACAGATAAAGTTCAAAGCAAGGCAAGAATATTCATGCAATCCTTTGCAATATGCATAATAATAGAAATTCTGAAAATACACTGTGTGGTAAAATGCTAATGAAACATTAATAAGCAAAAATGTTTGTGCATATTCAGTGAAAGTAGAGTTATTAAAATTGGAAATATTTTGTTTAGGGAAAAGTGAAGCTATATAAATGAAGAGGACAAATAAAAATAATAAAGGCAGTCTGTTTTGCACATTGAAAAAAATCAGGAGAAAATAATATATAAAGTATGATCTCAAATTTGTTTAAAAAATAACAGCTGTTGTCTATGGATGTTGGGAATATGGGAAATTCTATTTTTTTCTTTATATTTACTTGTTTTTTAAATGAGTTCATGTATTATTATTTAAAATATTATTTTTACAAATTGTACTGCAGATATATGGCCAGTACACTGTATAAATAGGGAAAGTACACATATAATTTGTAGCCTACAAAAATAATATCATTATAAGGATGACAAAAAAAGATGGATTATGTTTTCATTTTGGTGAAAAATTCACAGGTCTAGACGCAGTATACCAATTACATAGTGACTGAGGAAGAGAGGAGAAAACACATAAAAAGAAATAGAAAAAAAAATGTTCAGGGATGCTGGGATAGCTCAGCAGGTTGAGCACTTGCCTTGCAACCAGGAGGTCCTGGGATCAAATCCCAGCCTCAACTCATGCAAACCCATATGCTGAACTGTGGCATGAAACTGGCAACTGCCAGGATGGCAGCAAAGGTTCGCACCTCCCAGGAGGGAGGCCCCCAGGTCAGTTCCTCCCCATGTGACCCCCACATCTATCTGCTTGTAATAAAACTATGTCATAACCCCCCCAAAAAAAACTAATGATGTACAACTATGAAGCTCTGGGCTCTCTTACTTTCTCTCTGTCTGTCTCCTTCTCTTAACAATGAAATTGTGTTAAAAAATAAATTTTCATTACAATTTTAAGAGTATGATTTTCTAAAAGGTGAAAGGATGCAAAATAAAGATGGGAAAGAATGTTAAAAAAATAATTTTAAGCAAAGTTGATTTCCTATAGAGTTTAAATTTTTAACAAATATGTACATTGTATAAGACATGAAGTATTTCTATTGAGACATAGATAGAATTATAGAACTCTAGACCTAAAAAGGAACTTAGAGATTATTTAGTATTCAATCTCTAATTTTATAGAAAAAAACTGAGACCCAAAAGACAACAAAGTGTCCCAAAACTAGTTAGAGAAAGTTTAGGATTTGAACACAGGACATCAGCATTCAGTGTTTCTTTTGTCTGAGTTTATTGTGGTTTACACTGTATGTGAGCATCACAGTCACCCTCTTATAATCTCCAAAAAAGTGAAGGCACATTCATTAAGGCTGGGCCATGACACAATAAATGCCTATTTTAAAGGGATGTGTTTGACTTTTCTAAAACTGAAAAGGATTGAATAACTAACAGGGAACTAAAAGAAAGAGGTAAGTTTCCTTCTAGTTTGAATGGAGAAAATGGGGGTGGTAGAGAGTGCATGATAGACGTCAATGAACTCAAACAAAACTTAGAATCTATGAGTAAAAGAGATTAACTAATTGAGATTGATCTTGAATCAAGAAGAGAATAGATAGACTGTGACAACTTTCTATAGAAAACTGATGGTTGATAAAAGCAATAAAATTTTAGGTATTTAAGGTCCAAATTTGTAGAAAAATTAATACAGTCAGATTTTTTTTTTCATGGAAAGCCAAATAGCAACATTTTCTGGAAATCTGGAATGGAAAACAGAGGGTTAACAGAGTTCTTCAGTTCAGGGTACAATTACTTAAATAAACAGTTGGAAATAGAAAGAGAATAGATCACAGAGAACACTGACCACAAGGACACATAAATACATTAAATTTTAAAGAAATTATTTGACAATAAAATAGTGCATCCAAGCTGTAGGAAGAAAATTGCTTCTAATGCATAGAAATAAAAATATGCAACAAAAAAATGTATATTTTGGGGGGATATATAAAATTTGGGCATACATTAACATTAACAATTCATAAATATGAACTATAAAAATAAATAGAAATGGGGATGCCAGGATAGCTCAGCAGTTGAACGCTTGCTTCCAATCACAAGGTCCAGAGTTTGATTCCCTGCCTTGACACGTTCAAACCTATATGCTGAAGTGCAGCGCAACTGATAACCACAGGGATGATGGCTGGGTGGTGAAGGTGCTCATTTCCCAGATGGGAGGCCCCAGGTTCAGTTCCCACCCCTCATGGTTCCACATCCACCTGTGTGGAACAAAACCATGTCACAACTAATGATGTGCAACTATGGAGACTGCTCTGGGCCCTCCCCCCTTCTCTCTCCTCCTCCTCTCAAACAATAAATCTTTAAAAAAATACAATTTTCATTGAAGAAACTCATCAGTATATAAATAATGAAAGGAGAAAAGATCGATTTTTGATAAACATTACAACTGTGAATGTTTCAAGTTTCTTGTCTTTTTATATCACCCTGAAATTGTTTTAAATTAAAAATATTTATGAAGTTTTATGAATAAAGCATTGGTAGCTTAAAAGATAAAAAAATAATTGTCAAGTATTTTCACCATGACTAATGCTAACCTGTTTGTCCCACTTTCTACTAGAATTAGAGGCTTCTGCAATATACAATAGAGCCAGCTTGCAGGGGGAGGGAGGGCCTAGACAGGGACCCCCGCACATTGTGAGGAGAGGTGTTTAAAGGGAGGTAGTCCTATGAAAAATGGCTATGTTTTGCCAACTGCTGTCTCTAGGGTTTTGACTCTGAGCCAAGGAGCTTCATAATGGTATCAGCTGTTCCCACTCTGGCAGACTTGCTGCTAACATTCTCTGGCTCTATTTAATAGCAAAAGATGGAATGTCTATACACAATACCAGAAGTCAACAAAGAGGACACATTTCCACTCATTTTCAAATTAATTTGGCCTCACAGTTTATGCTCTTTCAGACCATCTATATTTCTTCATCATTATATAATTTGTTTTCTATTTATTTTTTTAACATCAGTCTCCCCAATCAGAATATGAGGACAGGAGCATTTTACCTCATCCTAGCAGTCCCTTTGAATAACAGTAACTCCTATTACAGTGCTTTGCACAGAGTACTATAAATAATGTTGACTTCCTGGATGAATTCTCTCTTAGAGCCTCTACAGTTATTAAAGGAAATGTTCCTTAATCTATGTCAAACAGGTAACTTTCCATATTTTTTTAATGCTGGAAAATGACTGCATTTCAAATATCTCTCAAGGTTTAGTCTTACTCATTTTGTTTAGTGCAACTCTCAGAGTTACTATTTTTTATTCATTGTGATGTGCTCCAAAAAATGGCAAATCAAATCTAAATACATAAATTAGCCCAGGAAGTAGCATCCTGGACATATTATTCTTATTAATGATAAATTATCTTCCTAATAGCTTCTTATTCTCCCCAAATTATTTCATGCCAAAAAAAGGCACGCTTCATAAAGCTCTTAGTTCTTTAAGTGGGAGGTTCTATTTAAATACATAGATAAGCCTTGTCAGGCTGTGCTGCTCTTAAGAGTGAACTACCATGGTAAAGTAACACTGCAGTAAAAACAGTACTCTGGGTAGCTTTCCTTCAATACCTCCACATGTTTTGGCGACCTTGTGAACTTAGGGCCTGGTTTTAAAGAAATTTTGAAGAAAAAAAGTCAAGAACTAAGCAATAGCTAAAAATTTCATTATAACATTAACATTATCATACATTAAAACATGCACAAGTCATAAACATATTCGATATCCTTATTATTACATGGTCTTACTTTGATCTAGTTCCTGAGAAAATGCAAAATCTTTTTTTTTTTTAAAGACTAATTTTTATTGTTTTGACAGAGAGAGAGACAGACAGAGAGAAGGGGGAGGGCCCAGAGCAGTCTCCATAGTTGACAGCATTAGTTTTCCATATAGTTTCATTCCACAGGTGGGTGAGGGGCTACGCAGGGCAGGAACTGGGCCAGGAGCCTCCTGCATAGGCCCTGGCAAGAACTGAACTGGGGGCACACCCCAGCTCAGCATATGGGTCCGCTTGGGCTGGGATTTGATCCTCAGACTCAGGGGCTGCAAAGCGAGTGCTTAACCTCCTGAGCCATATCAGCTTCCCTGCAAAACCTTTCATAGTCTTGATGTACCAAACAGTGCCTAGAAAAAAATAATTTAATAAGATGTAACCTTAGGTGCCCTTTCTGAGTTATTATGATTTGTTTCAGATGTCATCTTCATTTTCCCAGTAGCAAGATACTATCTTAGAAAAGAATGAGGTTGCTAAACTGCTCCACAAGGATGTATTTCCAAATGATATAGTTTATATATCAGAATCATGCTGATTCTGCTTCTGTTTCTACTAGAAAATAGTAAGGAAACCTTGGAAATGTCATTTTTAATTTCCATCTGTCCTCATTTTTCTCATTTACAAAATAAAGTTCAGTAAAATCAATAATTTAAAATATTTGACAAAACAACAACAACAACCTTTCTCCAAATAAAATATCTTGTTGACACATGAGGTATAGAACAGAATACAGCTCTAATTAACAAGCTTGAAAATCACTAATCTAAATACTATCTTATGTCCATCTGACTCTGAAATAGTATCATTCCATGAAAGCCAGGCTGCTAACCATGTTGGCATTCTGATCTCAGACTTCCAACCTACAGAACTGTGAGAAAGCTGACTCTGGTTGTTTAAGCTATCCACTCCATGGTATTTTTTCATGATATCCTGAGCATAGTAAGACAGATAACGATATTAAGAATTGCACAGAGAGGACAAATGTCAGCAAGACACCATGGAAATAGGATCAACAGGGTTTGACAAGTAATCCACTTTGGGATATGTGAGGCAAAAGTAAATGGTAGCTCTGAGTTTAAGTCACTGACTAGAAGGTGCTATGATGCTATTCACACATATAGAGAACAGAGGGAGAAGAACAATTTTGAGAAGTCAGAGCTTGATTTTTGTTTCTGACAAGTTTGGTGACTGAATTTGAAGTGTTTGAGACATAGTCATGTGGAGGCTTCCAGCAGGTAAATGGAATTGTGGGTTTGGTGGTTAAGAGAGATGAATCAATTAAAAAATCAAAATCATTATGGATTCATCTGCAGAGAAATAACACCAAGGACTGCACATGGATGAACAAAAACATCGATGCACAAAAAGATCTACATGATTCTGAATCTACCAAAAATAATACCTAACTCTATGTTTGGTATGTATGTTCAGATTACATGTGTGTTTTGTTTTGTTTTACAAATTCCAGAACTTGTAAAGTAAAGTTGGAAATGCTAAAGATATATCTTTAAAATGGTAATGAAATGTACTTTAAACACCCCAAGTATCCCCTTCTGCTGTGATACGTGTGTAATTTGTTTCTGTTGGCAAGGAAAAAAAATCAGAATTTACTAGAACTTACAGTTCAACAACACAAAAAGTTACTATGACTCTGAGGCAGCGTAAAGGGTAAACTGTTCTTCAAATAAAGCACACATCAGGTCTAATGAAAGCAAAAAAGCAAAGCAAAAATAGAACATTCTATCCCATAGAAATGATGATTGACAAGAGAATAGTATACCTGGTAATCTTGGTTCTTGAATTTCACAAGTGACAGTGGAGTAACAAAATTGGAGAAAGAAAACAAGCAGCAAAAAAAAAAATAAGATAAAGAAAAAGGCAATCACTGAAGTAGAACAAGATATTGTAAAACAAATGGAAGTTCTATAAACATTCAACTAAGTGCTATAATAAATAGAATACTTAGAGAATAAACACTTTGAAGGCCCTTTCTTGTAAAAAGGGGCTACCTGTCTTAAGAGCAACTGATTTCTGTAATTCATAGAACCTGAAGATGCAGGCTTGGGGTTTCCCACTAGATGGTTAATCCACTTAATAGGGACTGGAAAACCTTCGTTATATGGTCCTATGAACCCAGAAATAAAGGGATGAAATATGGGAATCCTTGTACCTTAGTACCTGCTATAGAAGTTCATACTCTTTAGTCTAGCAAATTAATATATCATTCCAATTTCCCAGAAGCAATCACTTTCAATTATTTAAACTATTTCTTTTGCTATTTAATGATGCATTTCTAAATATATATGATATCATTTTTTAAAAGATTTTATTATTTGACAGAGAAAGAGTGAGAGACAGAGAGAAGGGCCGGGGGCGGGCAGAGCAGTCTCCACAGCCTACAATCAGAGGTCCTCAAACTTTTTAAACAGGGGGCCAGTTCACTGTCCCTCAGACCGTTGGAGGGCCAGACTGTAGTTTAAAAAAAAAAACTATGAACAAATTCCTATGCACACTGCACATATCTTATTTTGAAGTAAAAAAACAAAATGGGAACAAATACAATATTTAAAATGAAGAACAAGTAAAGTTAAATCAACAAACTTACCAGTATTTCAATGGGAACTATGAGCCTGCTTTTGGCTAATGAGATGGTCAATGTCCGGTTCCATATTTGTCACTGCTAGTCATAACAAGTGATGCAAGTGTGCATCAGTTAGTCTAGATCTAGTTGGAGATTTCAGATGTTTCATTCTGGAAAAAGTCTGTTCACAGACATAAGTGCTGCCAAAGATGGTTGCCATTTCTAGTGCATGATTCCTGAGTTTAGGATATGTCTCAGAGGGGAGAGATGCATAGAAATTAGGAAGGCTGCTTGACTTGAATGTATCTTTCAGTCACAATTCTGCAGTTCAGCCAGTTCCATTTGGTAAATTGTATCCACATTTTCAACGTCAACTGAAAATGGGTTATGGAAAAGCTGTATGTCCTGTTCATGGAGACGAAGCTCTTTAAATCTAAACTGGAACTCCTTTTGCAACTTTTCCAGTGAATCCACACGTTTTGTTTGGGAATGCAATCAATGGTTTTTCCACTAACAGATTTTGAGTTGTGGGGAGATGGCAGAAATTTTCCTCCTTCACTTGTTTGATGAGGAGGCCTAATTTTACTTCAAATGCTTTCACATGTGATTGCATATCACAGATGAGCTTCCCCTTTCCTTGAAGTTGCACATTGAAACTGTTGAGTAGCTCTGTTACATCTGTTAGAAAGGCGAGGTGCCATTTCCATTCTGCATCATTGAGCTCTGGTACTTCTTTGTTTTTTGAAAGCAGAAAAGCTGTAATCTGTGGAAGTAAGTCATAGAAATGTTTCAAAACTCTCCCTGGACTCAGCCAATGGACTTCTGTGTGGTACAGAACATCTTCATAGGCAACATTTAGCTCAGACAGAAATTCCTGAAATTGTCTGTGGTTTAGTGCATTAGCTCTAATGAAGTTAACACAAGATACCACAATTTTCATAACAGAGTCCCACTTCAGTGATTTACTACACAGCGCTTGTTGGTGGATGAGGCAGTGTATGGCTATTGGATGAGAATGGTTATGTTTGTCCATCTCTTGGTTCATGCGAGCAATTACTCCTTTCTTAGACCCCACCATGGTAGGAGCACCATCAGTTGTCACACTGGCTAGTTTAGCCCAGTCCAGCTCCAAGCCATTCACAGTTTGGCAAACCTTTTCATAGATATCCTCTCCTGTAGTTGTTCCTTTGATGCTTTGCAGTGCAGCAAGCTCTTCTGTGACTTCGAAATAGTCATTCGTCCCACGAATGAAATTAGAAGTTGTGCAGAATCACGAACGTCATTGCTTTCGCCGAGTGCCAAGAAAAAATAGGAAAGTTTTTTTTATGGAGTTTTGCAAATGCTGATGCAAATTGTCTCCCATTTCTTCAATCCTTCATGTAATTGTAGATCCTGAAAGACTCACTGTACTAAATAAATCGGTCTTCTCTAGACACATCTCTTTGGCAACAGAAAGAATGCATTCTTTAACAAATCCTCCCTCCACGAATGGTCTGCCAGTGCACGCTATTAGCTAGGCAACTTGAAAACTTGCTCGCAGTGATGAAATATTTAGCTGCTTCTGCTTCACAAAAGTATTTTGCTGAGTTGTCAATGTATTTTTCAGTTTTAATATTTTATCTTTTCTCACTTCTCCGACCAAACAATCATATTTATCTTTATGTTGAGTTTGATAGTGTCGACGCAAATTGTATTCTTCGAACACAGACACTATTTTCTGGCATATCAAACACACAGCTCTTTCCTTGTACTGCATGAAAAAGTAATCATAAGTCCACTGTTCTTTGAATATCCTACACTCCGAGTCAATTTTTCTCTTTCTTGACATCATTGTTTTCCTGGGATTACAAATTGCTATTAGTAAAATACATATATATATACAGCGCTACAAAACAATATACCAACAATAACTTTGCCCACACAGAGACATACAGATTGCACTGCCCATCAATGCAGTCTGATAAGTGCCCATCAATGCAGTCTGATCAGTGTCCATCAATGCAGCCTTCCCAGTCCACAACATTTCAGCCTCACCAGTGCCCTTATTGGTGGAACTCCACTTTTACCTCAGGCTCACACTGATGTGGTGTGGGAACCGGCACGATTACAGAGCCGGTTGCTCCACCACCTTTCCAGTTCACACTACCCTGTGCGAACCGCACTGCGATCTGTGAACTCGCACAGGAATCTGTTCGCATGGGTGAGAGGACCCATGCAATCAGATTCCACTGCAGGAAAAAAGAAGGCCCGTACGGTATGTCTTTTTTCTTTCAAATCTAATGCAAGTTCAGCCATATAAGCATATGGCTGAACTCGCACTGCTCAGAGATCACAACAGTGTGAACCGGGACTTACACAGCACACAACATACAACATCATACACAACTGAATAGCAATCAGAATATACACGCACTTACTGTCAATTAAATTGGGTTTCCTACTCCTTGGCTGTTTGCAGAGCCGGATTAAGTTCTCTTGGGGCCCTAAGCAGATTACCAGTTTGGGGCCCCCATGCGATAACACTGAGCACTGACCATTTGCATTAACACTGACCGCTGACCATTTGTGACAACACTGACCGCTGACAATTTGCATTAATACTGAGAGCTGACCATTTGCATGAACACTGAGCATATACAATTATCATTACCACTGAGCACTATTTGCATTACCTCTGAGCGCTGACCATTTGCATTACCTCTGAGCACTGACAATTTGTGTTATCACTGTGATGCAACCCCCCTAGAAACCACCCCAACCAACTAACCAACTTCAAAAAAAAAGGCTCTCCTAACTTCAAAAAAAAAAAAAGGCGCCCCCTATTTGCAAAAAAAGGCCCCACTAACTGCAATATAAAAAAAAAAAAAATAGACCTCCTAACTTCAAAAAAAAAAAAAAATCCTAACTTGTTCTTACCTCGGTTTTCAGGCAGCAGCAGGCTCTGCACAGGCAAGCTTGTGACTCCTCCGATCACACCCGGGACTGAGAGGAGGAGTGAGAGACAGAGAGAAGGAGGGGAGTCGGAGAGCGCAGCGCACATTCCACATATGCGCACTGCGGGCTGGGACAAGTTGGCTGCTAAGCAGGACAGGCAGCTGCAGCAAAAACACCCGGCGGGCCGGATAAATGTTTTTGGTGGGCCACATGTGGCCCGCGGGCCGTAGTTTGAGGACCCCTGGCCTACATCATCAGTTTTGACATAGTTTCGTTCCACAGGTGGATGTAGGGCCACACAGGGCGGGAACTGGGCTGCAGGGCACCCACATGGGAAGCATGCCCCAGGAGGGAACCAAACTGGGAGCCTCCCAAATGGGAAGCACACCCCAGTTCAGCATGTAGGTTTGCACCGGGTGAGTCTGGGATTTAATCCCCAGACCCTGCAGCAGCAAGGAAAGCACTTAACCTGCTAAGCCATCCCAGCATTGCCATGATACCATTTCTCTATTCTTCAATTTAGATGTTTCTATTGACATCCCCCTTTCTCTTTTTCTGCCCTTCATTTTCATATCACATTTTCTGGATGTATCAGTATTTGTTACTTTGATTGTTATGACCACATAAATATTGCTTATGGCTAAGTCACATTCTTTGATTTTATTTTCTTTCGTGTTCAATCTTTTGTTTTTTGCAAAATAAACTGTGCTATCTTCGATTGTCTAGTTTTCTGTTAAACTATCATTTATTTAATTTCCAAACCCTTTGCTAGAGTGTAGTTTTTCTCAATATAATCAAACATATTAAGTTATCAGTGCCTTTCTTTTTCTTTGGGAACTTTCTTCTGTATATCTTTGATTTTCTGCGTCAGTTGTACCTGATCCTTAAACCAATGAACAGCTGCTCTCCCAGGCCCTTCCTCACCATTATCCTAAGAATTCTCTTAGCCTTTCTTCTGCATGTATTCCCTCTTCACACATACAACTTTCTCCCCACTCCTTTCCTTTTACTCAATATATATTGAGTGCCCACTATACTCTAGGCACTGTTCTAAGGTGCTGTGGATAGAGCAGAACTAGTAATAAAGAGTAATGAACTGGGGTGTTGATGACATGGGGAGCTTGAGGTGCCTAATACACATTTCAAGGCAGTTGGATATGGATGTATTGAGTTGAGTTTGGGCTGATGGTATAAATTTGAGAATCACTGAACTTGGTGAGATCACCTGAGGAGTGAAGGTGGAGAAAGATGATACCTGGTGTGCTTCACCATTTAGAGGTCAGGAGGATAAGACATATCCAGTAAAGAAGGCTGAGAAGATGTAGCAGGAAGATGGGAGGAGAACCAAGAAAAAGTAGTGTTCTGAAAACTAAGTGAAGAAAGTACTTCACATGTGCTTTCTCAACATGGCTGCTCACTTCATCAAGCCAGCAAGGAAACTCACTTCTCTCAGGGAGGCCCCAGTCCCTCTTTAAATGGTTTTCAGCTGATTAAGTCCAGCCCTGGATGAACTTCTTCTTGATTAACTCAAAATCAATTGCTTTGGGACTTTAATTCCTGCACCCCACTGGCCACATTGACTAAAATAGAGAAAATCTCTTATTCAAGGTCAGCCAATCCACTGGATGGTCAACAACAACTAAGTAGATTCTTTCTCTTGAGAATATGAACTAGGGATACCAAAACTGTAATGAGTTCTGAACTGCTAAAGATATACAGAATTGACAAATGATGGTCACAGTGGGCCCTGTGTAAGAACCACCCCTGTCTCCTTTCAATTTGCCTACTCTTTTCTATTTCCTTGAGTGGATATATATGTCTTGAAACAGACATTTGTCATAGATATTATCCCTTGTAAAATTTTCCCAAACTATTGGCTTGCCCAAACTGTTCTGTTCCGGCAGCTGCATAGAAACAAATTTATGCCTTTGTCCAGTATCTGTTTAATTTCTCATGTGTGAACACAAATTTGGTAGCACTCGTTTCTTTTCAATGCTGAACTCTTGGAGTTCTTTTGCAATTGCTTCTGATTCCCTGAGAAACTAGTACAGATTGCTTTGGAAATCAACAACCAAAGAATCAATATCCATGATTTTCTTTTAAAGAATTCAAAGATAAATGGTCCCCATAAGCAACTGTCACTACATTCCAAGGTTCAAAGGAAACAGTCTGAAAACGAAAGCAAAGGAAATCACACACTATTACCAAAGTGGTTATGTTGTAGTGAATAAAAGCCATAATATGATTTGAAAAGAGAACATTTGTTTTGAGAACAGTATTAACATAGTAATAATATTAGGATCAAGCTTTATTTTTTCAGTTTATAGCTATTGATTTAGGAATTGATACAAATATTGTTATTACAGAGCTGTTTGCAAAGATGTTTGAAATTCAACATGTCTTCTTTTGATATTCTACTATAGTAGAATATCATGGGATGGGAGAGACCATATAGGTCATCTAATCCAATTATGCATTTTATGCTTGATTCACTTCTATAACCCTAAAGAAATACCCACAAAACCCTGGCAGTGTGGTTGATGACAGAGTCATCTACCATGCCTCATATAGTTTATCCACAAAAAAGAAATACTTGTAAATGCATTTTGAAACAAAAAATGGAGGGTGCTACTTTGAAATATGGTTCTTGTAAATGGTTAGAGAAGGAGTGCTTTTTTTCTTCTGTCATTTCTGAGGAAAAGGGTGTTAAGCACTGTGACAGACATGGATTGTTGTCCCCAGAATTGGTTCTCCTTAATTTCCAAATGTTTGCTTGGCACATGACTGCTCAAAATAAAGATTACATTCCCAAGCATTCCTGATAGCCATTTGCTTCAGTTACTATTGCTGTGTAACAAATTACAGTACCCCCAAATTTAGAGGCTTACAACAACCTTTTTTTTTATTATGCTTACAGATTTTATGGGTCAGGATTTCAGACAGGGTGTCACAGGGCTGGCTGCTTCTGCCACATCGGCATGACTTTAATCAAAGCAGTCACAGGCCCACCCAGATTCAGAGGAGGGGCATTAAGATTTCATCTCCTGATGAGGGAGTGACAAGGTCACACTGTAGAAGAGTACACGGAGCAGGAGAAATTTTTGCAGCCACTTTTGGAAAATGCAATATGTTACACCATAGGAGTGGTCATTTTGACTAAGTTCTAGCTAAGAGGATATAAGAGTTATAAGTATATTTAATTTCCTGGAAGTGTCCTTAAAGAGGGGGTGTAAGTAGGGTTAGGGAGAAATTCTCCTTTCTTTTCCACTTTCCTTTTGGCTGAAATATGAATGAGATAACTGGAGATGGAACAGCACTTTTGGATCACAAACTGAGGATTACAGAGCAAGGAGCTAGGTGCCTGATGACTATGGAACCACCATACCAGCCCTGAATTACTTACATTACAGAGAAATAAGCTTCTATTTTGTTTAAGCACCTGTATTTTGAATTTTGTGCCACGTGGGAACAATGTTAATCTTAATTAAAACATCATAAAGAGATGATACAAATTCATCTTAAACTACTAGATTTATAAAGATAATAATGTTTATTATGGTTATATAATGCTACTATGGCTCTACTTTGACTAATATTGTGGACCATGAATTGAGGGTCATGGTACTTAATAAAAGTTTAGTTCTTAAAATGCTTGATGCTTTGGGGATGCCAGGATGGTTCAGTGGATTAAGTGCTCACTTTGCAGCCCCCAGGACCGGAGATCAAATCCCAGCCCCGGCCCGTACAAATCCGTATGTTGAACTGGGGGTGCTTCCCATTTGGAAGCCACCCAGTTCAGTTCTCGCCCCTCCCCCGGGGTTTGGCCCCTGGCTCGTGGAGTGTGCCTCCCATGTAGGAGGCCCCCAGCCCAGTTTCTGCCCACCTGTGTGGAATGAAGCTATGTTGAAAACTGATGATGTACAACTATGGAGACTGCTCTGGGCCCTCCCTCTTCTGTCTGTCTGTCAAAAACAAAAAAATAACTCTTTAAATGCTTGACACTTCATAATTAGAAGTACTTTACTATACTTAAAGACAACATATTACGAGGTTGGTAAGAAATGTAAATAGAAAAGATTCACTCATGAAATGAATACAAGCTGGATTATAAACAAAAGGTTATTATCAACAAATAATTTTAGAAAAGGGACTAATTTGTTGCATCTTGATTTCTAGTCTCTGAATTTCCTGAGTCATGTAGAAAGATAATTTAAAATAACTAAGTGATCTTAATCTTGAAATATTTTATTTATAATGATGTAATAGTCATTGTAGAAAATGAAGTATGTGTTTTTTAATAGGATTTAATTGGAAAAAGACAATTTTATAATTCAAAATTTTAAACATTTGGAGAAGCCTCATTTCAGTCAAGGATTTCTACTTTCAAAGCACACGTCTCTAATTCTATTTTTCTTTATATTTAAGTATTCTTATTTTTGGAGATATCATTCCAAATCACAGCATAAGGGAAAGTTTAAAAATAAACATTAAAAGCCTAATCAGGCAAAGCTTGTCTTGCTTTAGGATCATCTGTCCTGACTATGACATTCTATTCCACTTGCTGCACTATCCTGTTTGGAGGGTATTGACTAACTCAGTAAGTTGCTCACAACAATTGGTGCACTTGTCTCAATAAATGATAGAAAGTGCATAGGGTAGACAATGGAATAGTATTAGTAAAGCAAATCATACTAAACAGGATGGACGGAGAAAGATTGGATAACATGTGGTGAAAGAAAAAGAAAGGTGTCACCAAGATTGGGGCATTATTTTTGTCCAAAAGAGGACCAGTACCACTGTGACGTTAAACAAAAGACATACCAAATTTATCAATGCAACTAAAGATGCTCGGAGGAAAATAAAATGCTGCTGCCGAGGTGGAGGCTGAAGTTTCAGGGCAAATCTCAAGGCACCAGTTTTGCGTGGGTTCCCCGTGGTGAATGCCGTATGGGAATTGGGCCGAGTGGCCGTCTCGCTCTGGGGCGTGCGGACTGGTGGATAGCGAGGAGCGCCTGGTTGGAGGAGTGGAAATCCCAGGGCTACGCGCGGGAACAGCGTCTCCAGCAAGCCCGCCGGCGCGCGCGAGGCAGCCCCACAGCCTTTGAAGTAGCGAGTGCGCGGCGCCTGCCGGCGGGGTTGCCATGGTTTCCGGGGGTCACGTGGGCGCGCTCGGCGCTCCCTCCAGCAGGCCGCGGCGGGGCGGGGGCGGGGCGGGGCGGCGGAGAGGAGCGGCCGTGGCTGGAGCGGGAGGAGCTGGAGATGCTGCCAGCCCTCCCGGGGCCGCTCCCGCTTAGCCGCCGCTGTTGCACGGAGCATCTGCGCGCCGGGATCCGCGCGCTGAGGCAGCGGGACCAGCCGGGCCACCGGGGCCCAGTGCGCCGCGCTCGCAATCGCTAGAGCCGCCAGCACCGTCTGTGCTCGCTTGGCGGCCCTCGGCCCCGAGGCCGGTCCGGGGAAGGGGCGAGGGCGGCGCCCAGGCGCCCGCCGCACGGGAGGCAGGATGAGCATCCAGATCCCGGCGGGACTGACAGAGCTGCTGCAGGGCTTCACGGTGGAGGTGCTGAGGCACCAGCCCGCGGACCTGCTAGAGTTCGCGCTGCAGCACTTCACGCGCCTGCAGCAGGAGAATGAGCGCAAGGGCGCCGCGCGCTCCAGCCACGCGGGCAGGACCTGGGGGGACGCGGGCGCCGCCGCCGGGGGCGGCACCCCCATCAAAGGGGTCAACTTCGCCGATGAGCCCATGCACACAGACTCCGAGAACGGAGAGCAGGAGGAGGAGGAGGCCGCGGACACCGGGGCGTTCAGCGGTGAGAACCGATCCCCTGCGCGCCCCCGCTCCCCACCGCCGAGTTTCCCTTTGCTTTTTAATCCGGTAGCTTTTCTCACCTCTTCCCGCATTCTCTGTCTTTCCTACCTTCCCGCCCACCCCCTCAGCATCCATTTCTGTCTCTTCCTTTCGCCCACCTTCCTACTCTGTTCTCTTTGTCATGACTTCCCCCTCGTCCTCTCTCGTCTGGAGATAGGTTCTCTGCCCATCCGCCCCCTCTGGTCCTGGGCTGGGAGGGTGGCCGGCGTGGGGTTGGCATCTGTAAGACAACTTTGCGCTGGACGGATACCATTGTGCATAAAGGAAACTGGCCCACTTGGCGTCCTCCTTCATTCAGCCTTTATGTTCATTAACCCAGTGTCCAAAGCGAAAGGCAAGGGATGTTCCATTGAATTGGCTTTGTTGTTAGGAGGGCAGATTCTCTAAAGCATGAAATTGAAATCACTGAGGCAGAACAAAATTTATGGTTATAGCTTTGACATTCTTGGAAACAAAATAATCTATTAATTTCCAATTTATCAATACCACGTTGTGTTATTTTTAGACCACAACAAAGGATCCTTTTTAGCCAGCAACACGCGGGGTCTTTAGAATGAGGAAACGGGTTAATCGTTTGCTTTTATTTAAAACAAATATTGAATGATTTGGTGCCTTTTTAAAAAGTGTGTGAAAAACACTGTAGGAAGTTCCGAAAGCTTGTTGGTTGTCTTTAGAATGAAAACCCAGTGAGTAATTGTAAGGACTGTGCCAGACACTGAAGCTAGAAAGGATGAATGGGGAAAAGAAAAAGGAAATTTCTCAAATAGCTACTACTGGCAAGTCCCACCCCTTCTGCTTACAACCCTCTTTTCCTAATACACACAGACACACACAGATAGTCACAGCCTCCTATATTTACACAAACGCCCAGATCCCATCTTTATGGCATCCTAAGCTGAAACGGCATGGTGTATAATGTGCGAGTGTTTCTCTTTGTGGTATAAAGCAAATATGTATTCATCATTTTAGCAGCTTTTGTTTACACTTTTTGTGGTTTGTGTGTCTGCAACACATTTCATATCATGAAAACATTTTAAAGTTTCATTTTCTTGTGTATGTTCCTAGGTAGGTGTTCCTTTTCTTTGCAAAATTGTTGAAATATGCTATAACATTTTTAACTTGTTTGGAACAATCATAAAAACCTTGGAAATTTGTGCTCTATAAAAATACCGTAAAAGGAAAGATTGTTACTGAAAAATTTTTAATTTTGGACTTTCTCATGTTTCCAGGGATAGGATAATCATAGTCTTAATTGTTCTTTTTGCAAAAGAATATAAGCTTTTCTTACTAGAAACAAGAAAAGGATAAAAGAATACATCTTTTAAATAGATGAGGAGAAGCCATTACTGGATGACACAGAGAGGGCAGAGACATCTAATAGTTCTTTTTATGCTCCAACACACACAAGCACACATGTATACATGCACACTCACAAAGGAAAAAAGGACTAGTTCCAAGTTGGAGGAAACCAGAAACTAAGGGACTTGGTAAAGAAACTATATACGAGGTCTGACAATTTCACAAACTCATCCCTCGCTGCTGAATATCACTATGATCACCTTCGAAGTCCTCCCCTTGGGAAGTTATGCATCGATGCTAGCACCTACTCTGCTCTTCAAAACAATTTTGGAACTCTTGGTCTGGAATGGCCATCAGAGCTGGCATCATATTATCTTTGTTGTCCCGATTTTCATCAAAATGTCTTCCTTTCAATATTTCCTTTATCTTTAGGTACAGAAAAACATCATTGTGTGCTAAACTAGGTGAATAGGAATGGAGTTCCAGTACAGTGATTTGTTTACTGGCTAAAAATTTCCTCACAGACAGTGCCGTGTGAGCTGGTGCATTGTTGTGATGCAAGAGCCGTGAGTTCTTGGCGAAATGGTCAAGTCGTTTCTGTCTAACTTTTTTTCACAGCCTTTTACCACTTGCAAATAGTCAACTTGGTTGACTGTCCAGTTGGTACAAATTCATAATAACAGTCCCCTCTGATATCAAAAAGGTTAGTAACATCATTTTGACTCTTGATTGGGACTGGCGGTACTTTTTTTGGTCATGGAGAATTGGCTGACTTCCATTGTGCACTTGGATGCTTTGTTTCAGGGTCTATTGGTACACCCATGTTTTATCACCAGCAATAACACAGCCTACAACATCATCTTGCCTCTCCAAAAGGTCTTGCCAGACTTCAACTCTCCTTTGCTTTGGTTTATTGGTGAGCTATGGGACCATTTTTGCACTCACCTTTCTTGTGCCAAAATTCCAGTGAAGGTTTTTCTGTTTCTCTTTTGATGTTTACTTGGTCTGCTATGCTTCTCATAGTCAGCTGATGATTTTAACACACAATTTGACAAAGTTTTGCAGTGTTTTCATCAGTGCTTCTCATTACTGGACATCCTGACCACTCTTCATCAGTGATGCTTTCTCTCCCCTCAGAAAAAACATTTAATCCATTTGTATTTGTACACTGCTGTTTTCTTCATGGTATTATTCCCATCAACTTGGACTAACATGTCCCTGATATCATTTCCATTCTTGCCAAGTTGAATGAGAAATTTAATGTTTGTTCATTGCTCTAATTCAAGTTCCAGCATTCCCCCAATGCCACACAAAACACACAACAATAGTGAATGCTACTCAGCAAAACACAGCCACACATCAACACCAACACAGCTTTGAGACACCAATATACCAAGGTTATGAAACCTAATCAAGTTGTCTGTACAGTGCAGCCAGTGTAAGTGCACAGTGGCAAGTTCGCTAACTTAATTGTCAGACCTCATTAGATTCAATACAGCATGTTAGTATAACAATTTTTTTTTTTGTATATTGCTTTTGAAGTACTTGGCATTGATGATTCCATTTATTATTTACAACAGTGTACATTGCACACAGAACAGATTTTATTTTCATTTTGGAATGAAAAAGTAAGCTATCAAGTTCTAAATAGTAGGAATCATTTATATGGTTTTATATTCTCAAAGGCACCTTTACTCTAAAAATTACTGAGTGTGTTTTAATAAATACTTGTTAATCAATTGCACTTGTTAACCCCAGTCATTGTCCAAGGGCTTAAAAACTTTTTTGACCTGCAGCTAAATAAAATTTGATCATTATCCAACACACACACACGCACACACACATACATCACAGACTTTGATAATGGTACTTTCTTCCTGTAGGTTCAATAGAAAATACCTGTTAGAATATTTTCTATTATAATCAGTTCTCTTCTATTTTTTTAAAGTAAATTGTGTTGAGACCTGGAGATTAAAAGCTATTACAGCTCACCAAGGGGCTGGCAGCCGTTTTTGTAACTATCCAGACAGTAAATATTTTAGACTTTTTGAGCAACATTTGGTCTCTGTTTCATATTCTGTCTCTCTTTTTAAAAAAAACAAAACAAAACCCTTTGAACACATATTCCCTCTGGAGATTATACAAAACTGGGCACAGACCAAAGCCATAGTGTGTTGACCACTGGTCAGAGGGAGAAAAAAAAAAGTCAAAATAATGCCAATGCGGGAAAAAACAGGAGTGAGCCTCTCAATTTAATGTTTAAGTCCAAAAATGTGCCAAGACTATGCAAAAACAAAAATCAACCCAGATACTGGGTAATTCTCCTAGGATACGACAAGTCCTAATTTATTGTGGCATAGTACAAGACCAGCTGGATCAGTGTTTTAAATTTTATTAGCAGTTTGCATCTCAAGGAAATTTGATTCAGAAGTGATTATTACCAGGTACCGTTCTTAGAGCGCTTTTGGAATAGGTTGGGATAGGACATAGGGCCTTTTAAAATTTATTTTCATAGACATGCCAGGTCATTCTGATATCCACAGTTCCCTGACCACACTTTGAGAAGCCCTGATCAACAACAATAAAAAAAAAAAAATAGCTGCCATTTATTGACATTCACTGTGTACTAGATACCAACTGAATGCTTTAATTCGTTATCCCGGCTTTATGAGAAAATTGAGACTGTCACTTGCTCAATGTTTCATAGCTAGTATGCTGCAAAATCAGAATCAGAACACATGTGGGCTTGTCTTTATCCCTGTGCTCTTAACTCCCATATTTTAACTCTGTAAGAAAGTGGGGCATAGCATGGCTTGAGCATCCCTTTTATGTCAAACTCTACCGTAATGTGTTTTTATCTTTATTAATTTTCTTTTTAAAGATTTATTTTATTGTTTTTGAGAGAGAGAGAGAGAGAGAGAGAGAGAAGGAGGAGGGCCCAGAGCAGTCTCCATAGTTGTATGTCATCAGTTTTCAACATGGTTTCATTCCACAGAGGTGAGCAGGGGCCACACAGGGCAGGAACTGGGCTGGAGGCCTCCAGCATGGGAAGCACACCTCAGTTCAGCATAGGGGTTTGCACAGGCCAGGGCCGGGATTCAGTCCTCAGTCCCTGGGGCTACAAAGTGAGCCCATCCTGGCTTCCCCTGTTTTTATCTTTAAAGTTTTAAAATGTTAACTTGCCCAAGGTTACACATAGGGCAACTAAGTAGCAGAGCCTTGCTCCTTACTGATTAATACATCTCTGATCCATGATTATCAGGAAGTTCTTCCAAAATGAAATTTGTAGTGTGGGTTGACTCACAGGTCTGGTTTTCCTGGTTATTTTTCCAGCCATGGTGATCAGTTTGCACTAATTGGTTCATACTCATTCTCATGAATCCCTTTCGGGCAAGTGTTGGTATTTATGAGAGATTGAGCAAAAAGGCAAGTTTTTGACCATGAAACTGGTGCCCATTGACTCACATATGGATCAGGCATACAAGTATGACATTGACCTCCTGGTGTGGTGGTTGAATGAAACAATCCGCCCAGGGTCTGGTAGCATGACCGGTGATGGCACCAGGCCAAATAGTCAGGTAGGTGAAGGTGATCTCTGCTCTTTCCTAACTTTCCAAAGGATCCCTTCTTCTGCTGATAGCTTTCCCATTTGTCTCCTATTTTTTTCTAATTTTGTCACTTCTAATTTCTATTTTCAGTTTGCTATCAATTCTGGTTAAAAGGGCAACCTGTAGGTGTTAGAATAATAATGAAATGGTATATAGTGATCTCCCTTTTGGGGAACTTTTTTTTAAACTATTTTTTTATTTTTTATTTTTTTTTAAATATATATTTTATTTATTTATTTATTTATTTTGACAGAGACGAGAGAGAGAGAGAGAGAGATACAGAGAGATACAGAGACAGAGAGAGAACTGAACTAGGGGAGCTCCCAGTTCAGCATATGGTTCTGCACGGGCCCGGGCCGGGACTCGATCCTCGGTACTGAGCGCCTAACCCACTGAGCCATCCCGGCTTCCCCTGGGGAACTTTTAAAGTCCTGAATGAAGCTATAATGGAGACTTTGCTGTCACCTTCCTTATTGTGCAGAAAGTGAATAAAGCTTGACATTTCACTTCTGAAAGAGTAGTGTCCCCAGGCTTGGAATTTATTAGAAGAGTTTATAGTTTACAAGCCAAAGAATTGTATCAGCACTAATTTGGAGTGGAATTTGTGGTATATCAGATTCTCCCACATCTGAAAGTAAAGCATTCTTATGAAATCTTTTGTAAAATGAAGAAACAATTATAGTTGACCCTTCAACAACGGAAGGAGGGTTGGGGCGCCAACCCCGATGCAGTAAAAAAATACACTTACAACTTTTGACTCCCCCAAACCTTAACTACTAACGGCCTTACTGTTGATTGGAAGCTTTACTGACAACGTAAACAGTCAGCACATGTGTTATATGTACATATGCTGTATTGCATGAATATGTAATATATACTGTATTCTTACAATAAATTAAACTAGAGAAAAGAAAATGTTAAGAAAATCACAAGGAAGGGGAAGCCGGGAGGGCTCAGTGAGTTAAGCGCTCACTTCACAGCCCAGCCTGGGGACTGAGGATGGAATCTCTGCCCGTGCGAACCCATATGCTGAACTGGGGAGTTCCCCCAGTTTGGTTCTCACCCCGTTGAGACCCTGGCCCAGTTACTGCCCTGTGCAGCCCTGCACCCACCTGTGGAATGAAACTATGTGGAAAAACCAGTGATGTGCAACTATGGAAACTATTCTTGGCCCTCCCCCCTTCTCTCTGTCTCTGTATCTCTTTCTCTCTCTCTCTGTCAAAAACAATAAAAATCTTTTTTAAAAAAATCCCAAGGAAGAGAATTTTACATTTACAGTATTTATTAAAACCACTCCATGTGTAAATGGGATTGTACCATTCAAACCTGTATTGTTCAAGGGTCAACTGTATCATTAATTTATATGGAAAAAATTTTGACCCCCCCCCAAAAAAAACCCTACCAAATCATACCAAATGACACCTAAAACTTAAAATAACATTAGCAAAATAAATAAATAAATAAATAAATAAAATAACAGTAACATGTAGTATGAGCAGAGTCACCCTTACTGCTTGGGGTGGCCTCTATAACGACTCACTCCAATACAAAACAAATGCTAACCACTTTTCACAATTTGCCTTTTTTTGTAAAAGTGTAAAGCCTCTTCATGTTTCTTTTCATTACTGAATATCCATGTGCACTAATATAGGTCTTTTGAAGAAGTGAAGTGGTGTAACATGAACTTTGGAAAAGTGGGGATACCTGTAATGATTTTATACCAACATCATTGCGAGATCTTGTGTTGCCCAATAATTTCTTCAGTGAAGTTGCTAAAATTATAAAATGAAGTAAAATAAAACTTTAAATTACTTTGATAAATTGACAAGTGGCCAGAACAGAATAAATTACTTATGAGTTATGAAGAGCAATCAACCTGGGAGAGAAATAAACTAAAATATGTTGTGGAAGAAAAGGATCTAGAATTCAAGGGGGCTATACAAGCCTGGGAATATAGAACTATACCTAATAGGCAAGCATGTCAAAAGTATATAAATAGAAATTTACCATGTTAAAAATGTGACTTAATCCTCTTAACTCTGACATATGTCATATCTTTGTTGGAGAATCTTACTTACCTTTGAATTTTACAACTTAATGGACTATGGAGAATTTACCAGAGATCCTTAAAATCATGAAAAGTTATTTGAAAGTTGGAGCTCCTAGTGGTGGTGGTTGTGGTGTAAGATTAATATTTATTGTGAGAAGAAGTGGTGGAAAGAGAGTTTAGAAGAATAATTATGTGTTTGAAAAAGATTTCATAGAGGATTATAAGCAAATGTCTGCATTAGATACAGAAGTAAAAGAACTAAGCTTCACTGTAACTTAAAAAATGAATGGTAGAAAGTCATCTGTTGAAATAGTTTATTTGTTCTTCCTAAAATGAGATGACAAAGTAGTAACAGCAATAGACAGATTGACTTCCCAAGAATCTACCATAAAAATCATCTTAAACATGGTCATGCCTGCAGTAAAAAATATGTTTACCCATTGGGTTCATGGCCTACCTGATAGCAGGAAATTATAGAGAGTAATTATAGTTTAAACAATTGTTTTTTTGGCCAATTTATTATGCTCACTTCTGTTTGCCCTTATTTAAGAAATTGCTCTCTTATGGTGACTAGAGATTATTATGAGACAAAGCAGCCAGTTGTTAGCTCTTGCCTCCTACTTCATGTAGCTGTCAACATACAATGAAAGAAATTTGTGTTAGTGGTTGTAGTTATATTATGCAACCAACTAAAAGTTAAAATATCTCTTAATATATCATCAAACTCTTAAATGCACATAATTGTTTTGAAAATGTTCGTGAAATTCAGGGGGTTTTTTTGGATTAACTTTAAATTTAGATAACATTTATTTTCTTTTATGTATGACATATTGGCATGTCATACTAATAGTACCTGCCTAATAAAGTTGTTATAAGGATAAATGGATTAACATTTGTAAGGCTGATAAGACTGCACACAGCAAGCATTGATTACATGTTGAACAAGTATCTCATTAACATGAAATCTTATGGAAGTGTAAATTTTTCTTGCAGAATAACAGTTTCATTGTATTTGGTGGAAATGAATCCAGCATTTGCACCTTTTAGAGGGAAAAAGTAGGAAATCAGCTTATGCACAATTCCACTTAGGATTTAATGTGAAGTTACGTTGCACAGTAATAAAACCCACATCATTTCAACTCACAATTTGTAGCTAAGAGCCCAGGATTTTGTAATTGAGACTTGATGACCTATTAGAAATGTATATGGTAGTTTTAAGTCCTCCTGATTGGATGACATCATTCATGACAAATGGCTAAAATATCTAAGCCATTATTTTTGTTATGCACATAAAAATAATATTAAAGATGATTTTTAACATGGTAGTTGAGATTTTCAAAGTAAGATGGTTAAGGACATTAATTTTGATAGTAGTAGATTGCTTTCGGGTTTGAAATTTGAAAATCAAAGAACTTGAAATAGTGTACCTTATCAAACTCTTATCCATCTGTTACTTTGGCTTTGGGAAAAGGGAGGGAAGAAGTTAGAGGGAGAAGGACAAAGAGAGGGAGGGATGGAGGGACAGAGGGATGGGAAGAGAGAGAGAGAGGGAGAGAGAGGAGTAAAATCAGTTGGGACTTGTGAAGGGTACTTTGTGTGACTTACACTTTGAAGAGGGAGCATAGAATGAAAACACCTACCAGGTGTGTCCAACCTTTCCAGCTTCCCTGGGCCATATTGAAAGAAGAATTGTCTTGGGCCACAAATAAAATATACTAACACTAATGATAGCTGATGAACTAAAAGATCTCATTATGTTTTAAGAAGGTTTACAAATTTGTGTTGGGCCGCATTCAAAGCCATTCTGAGCCACAGGTTGGACAAGCTTGCTAAATGAAAACTAAAGCATTGGATACTTTCATTTTTCTACCTACCGGTATCTTAAAAATCAAACTGTTTAGCCATTGTTTAATGTAAGATAGTTACAGGCTTTCCATTTGAGGTTGCATGTAAAGTGATATATTGTGTCTGGGTGAGAAGGAGTAAATAATTAATCGTTACTTATTACTGCAGTCTCATTCCATAGATTCCAGTAAATTTCCAGCTGTCAAGACTTTGTGCATAGCAGCTGTATCAGAAAATAAATGTGTTTCTTTTTTAACTGTGTAAATACTAACAAGAGATTTTTGAATTGGTCAACGAGGAGTTTATTTGCAACACATTAACAAAGCCATTTAATGAGAGTAGTAGTAGCAGTGGCAATAGAGAAAGCATATGGTGGAGGTTAGGATTAATGGACTGTTTGAGGGTGAAGGATTCAGTGAAGGAAACTGAGTGACTGACTACAGGATCTTCCTCTGTAGTGTTTAGAGTCACATGGTACCAGAAAGGGGTTGAGACCTGGAATGGCCTGTTAGGAGAAGGAATGTATGAAAAGTTGGAAGGTAGGATACTATGCTCATTTACTTGTTGCAACAATTTTTGAGAGCCAACTCCTCTTTATTTGTTTTTAAAGAAAAATGAAATGATTATTCTCTTAGGTTTTCTATCTCTAGACTTCTTAAGAATCAATCCTTTTGTCAGACTGTTTCTTACCCAAATTTAGTCAGTTTTGGTCTTGTTTGTAGAATTATCACTTACTTTTTGAATGCTATTTATATTAACTTACATACTTGTATTATGAATGCTGTCTTGCATCAAGGTGTGATAGATAAGATTTAAAAGGTTACACTAAGGAGACATACTTTGCCTTCAGAATTACCAGTTATTTTGCTCTTGATTTTTTTTTTCTCATTACAGTGAAATCTCATATTAGACTTTATTTTTGTATCAATTGCTTAAGAAGTCAGTTGGAAAGAAAAGAGTGCAGTGATTTTTCTGATCTGATGAATTATTATCATGGTGTTCTTCTTGATCCTGTTCTTATTGTCCTTCCACTCTTATCCATTTAGGTGTGGTTGGGATAGTCACAAAACTATATAACAACTTCACTATGATGCTAATCATTATCTATATTTTACGGGAGTGAGATTTGTGTTTCAGAAATTCAAAATGACTCAGACTGTTCCATTATGTAAGTATTTTGTGGAAAGAATTTGAGCTAAAATTTGTAGGTCATGGCTTACATGAAAACAAAACAGTCTAAAAAAAACAGAAATATAAACACGGTGTAACATTTATAAATGTGTCAGTAATAGACTGCCATGTGTAGCTTAATATGTTTGGAAACTTAAAAAAAAGCTTATTCCAGTTGCTGCTGTTTAAAATTGTTTCTGTATTAAAAATAAAAGACAAAAGGTCAAAATATAAACACATGTTTCACATAAAAGTGAAGCCAAGAGATATACTGTATACAGTTATTCTGGTATCCATTTGGCTAGAGACTGACATTGTTTAATTTATATTAGCTATTCCAAGACAAAATAGTTCATGGGAGTGATATTGAGGAGATTTTTTTGGATTAAAAAAAGAAGGAAAAAAGCCTCCATTTGCTTAAACAAATACATTCAGGTCGGCCCCCAAAAGCATCATTCCAAAAAGATATGCTAAATTAAAATATGATTCAACTATTTCATTCCAGTTACTATAGAAAGCTAATATTTGTTAAATAATATTGTTTTTATTTAACATTTTAAATATTTTGGCTGCTTAAGTACCAGACAGACACTGAAAAAGGCTGCTTATTCGTATCATTTAGCCCTCCCTAAAGTAAGTGGTGGAGTCAGGATTTGAACCTGTCAGTCTGAATTCAGAGCCCATCTCCTTAACCATATTACATACACTTAATTTTTAATAACTCTTATAGCGGTAACATGGTTGAAAAGAAACACATACCAAAAGTAAGCTATGTACTTTTTTCTCCACTAAAAATTTGGAGTCTAATCCAGCATTGATCTGTCCCTTTTACAATTTTTCCATTTCACCCAAATTAGTACTTCATATACTTTTTTAAAAAGATTAATTTTATTGTTTGAGAGAAGCTGTAAGAGAGAGAGAGAGAGAGAGAGAGAGAGAGAGAAAGAAAGGAGAAGTGGGGAGGGCCCAGAGCAGTCTCCATAGTTGTACATCATTAGCTGTGACGTGGTTTCATTCCACATAGGTGGATGTGGGGCCATGTAAGTCAGGAACTGAACTGGAAGTATGGGAGTCAGGAACCTTCACCACCATTCCGGTGGTTACCAGGTGCGCAGCAGTTCAGCATATGGGTTTGCATGGGCTGGGGCTGGGATTTGATCTCTGGACCTCACAGTTGCAAGGAAAGCGCTCAGCCTGCTGAGCTATCCTGGCATCCCCAGCACCTCATATACTTTAAAAACTCAATAAAATGTTTATTTTTGGAAATGAACACCTCATACACTGAGCTGTTTAATTCTCAAAACTTCAAATTATTTACCTTCATTATCAAAACATATTTCAATATACATTCCTAATATGCCTTTATATTTTATACATGTACCACCATATTAATTTATTATGTAAATGATAAAGTTTCCTACAATATAAATTTGAAAGTAATAAGTAAAAGGTAATTGTGAACAAGCTCTAATTTCTCCTACACCCCAAATGATTGCTCTGTACTCTGCCTTGGAGAGGGGTGAGTATATGAATTCATTTTGGAGACAACTACTCTAAACAATACAACACAACTTGATACTCTTATTAATATACAAAGTAACTGTGATTGACTTTGGCTTCCTGATTTTAAGCTCAGATTATAAAGGACTAGCAGGTATTCGGAGTTCTTTGGTGTGTGTGTGTGTGTGTGTGAGTGTGTGTGTTTACATTCATTAGATAAGTTGTTTGACTCAACAGAAGTTGGGCAAAATAAAGAGGAAAATTCTACTTTATAAAGAGGAAAAAAATTGTAAGACCTGGGCGTTCTCTTTTAAACCTGTATTCCTGACTGCACCTTGAACTCCAGCCTAGATTGTAGAGTACCAATGCTCTCAGTACAAATTTTGGGGATGTGACAAAGAGAATCATATATGAGGGCTGTCCAGAAAGTATCCAGCCATTTAATATGAAAAATAGAGGCATTTATGGCTAGATTGTTTCTGGACAGCTCTCATATTACAGGTGTTTAGATAAGAATCACTTGGTGAGTTCTTTTATTTAATTGTGTGATTTCATATTGTAGTTACTGTGAAACTAAGGTATTGTGCTTTTATTTTTTTGTTTTAACAGATGTTACCATCTTATTTAAGAGAATAAATTCCAAACACTCAAAAAAATCACTGAATCATGGGCATGCCAATCAGAATTAGGAGGAAAATCTAAATTTAAAATAGTTTAAAAGAAGTATAGTTTCAGAGACTATCTCAGGAGGGATATCTCTGGAGATAACAACTGGTTAAGAGGGAGACTTTTCACTGTCTCCTTTTTTTGTAACTTTTGAAGAAATGTGTATTATATTCTTATATTATGTGTTAAGTAAATTTTAACTGTAAAAAGACATGAAGGAAAGGCAATTATTTTGTAACTATCCATTAAGTAGTTAATAAAACAATCTACAGGGCTATATAGCATGATTCTTTATTGATGTAGCCAAATATTATTGCATACGAATAAGTTATTCTCAGTCCCGAGCCTGGTCCTCTTTTTTCTTTCTGCCAAATCTCACGCTTTCTTAACAACTAGCTTACATTTCACCCTAGCATACTCTTTGCAAGATTCTCTGGTTGACATTAATGGTATCACTATGGCAGGATGAGTATGCCATACATCAGAATAAGCTTTGCAGATGGCAGGTGTCCCCAGATCAGGCAGGAATACAGTGTTCCCTCGCCACTTCGCGCTTCATGTTTTGCGGCTTCAGTGCTTCACAGGTTTTTCCAAAATATTCATCAAAAAATAAGAATGAAAAAATACAACCATGTCGGCAGCCACATGGCGGAAAGGAGCGTTGTTTCATGTGGATGCGCGTGAGAGAAGGATCCCTGCATGTCAAACAAAGAGATGAGTTGACTCAGAGTCCATCCCACCGGCTCTCATAAAGGCGCGTGAATGGTTTCCGGTGCGACATCGACCAATGAGAGGACGAGTGGATTTATCTCTGTGAGTTGATTGTCTGCGCATCATCGCAGCCTCACCTAGCATCTTCTCTTGTTGTATCTCACCAGTCTTGTCCATGATGTTGACTGTCTCGCATACTGTATTTTAGTGTTGTGTTGGCGATAGCTTGTTTTGTCTAAGCGATAACTTTTTTTATTAATTAAGCCCTTATAATGCCGCCTAAGCGCTGTGCCCCTGCGAAAGCTTCCTCCGGGGCGCCCAAGAGGAAGAAGATGATGACCATCAGCGAAAAAGTGAAACTTTTAGATATGATCAAAGAGGGCAGAAGTGATGCATCTGTGGCACGCCATGACGGGGTGAATGAATCTACAGTGC
>PVKE010011200.1:0-40795 GCA_004027555.1 Craseonycteris thonglongyai
ACTAATGCTGTCAACTATGGAGACTGCTCTGGGCCCTCCCCCTTCTCTCTGTCTCTCTCTCTGTCTGTCTCTCTCTCAAAAAAAAAAACAATAAAAATAAATCTTTAAAAGATCATGAAACTAAACCATCATAAAAAATTATTATGCTGGGTAATATTCCAGTGTTTGTGTGTGTGTATATATATATTCATTCTACCTCTTCTTTATCCAATCATCTACTGAAAGACATTTTGGGTGTTTCCATGTCTTGGCCACCATGAATAATACTGCAATGAACATAAAAACACACATATCTTTATAGACAAATGTTTCAGAGTATTTGGGTAGATAGCAAGAATAGGGATTGTTGGGTCATACAGTAATTCTAATCTTAATTTATTGGAGAACCTCCATACTGTTTTCCATAGTAGCTGTACCAATTCATATGCCCAAAAGCAGTGTATGAGGGTCCCTTTTTATCCACATCTCTAACACTTATTACATGTCTTTATCTTGTTGATAATAGCTATTCTAACAGTTGTAAGGTGGTATCTCATTGTAGTTTTGATTTGCATTTCCCTAGTTACTAGTGACATGGAGCATTTTTTTATGTATCTATCAGATGTTGGTATGCCTTCTTGGGAGAAGTGTCTGTTCAGGTCCTCTGCAAATTTCTTAATAAATTCTTTTTCTTTAACTTTTCTTTAGTTTATTAATTGTTAAAGTTTTGAGGTGACATTTGTTGGTAAAAATTATTTAGGTTCCACGTGTACAATTCTACATTACATCATCTATGTATTGCATTATGTGCTCACCACCCAGAGTCAGTTTTCTTTCCATCACTGTATATTTGTTTTTTTGTTGTCGAATTATGAGTTTACATATTTTGGATATTAGCTTCTTATCAGAGGTGTTGTTTGCAAATATCTTCTCCCATTCTGTGTGTTGGTTGCCTCTTTGTTTTGCTGAAGGTTTCTTTTGCTGTAAAGCCTTTTGATATAATCCTATTTTTGCCATTTGCAACAACATAGATGGATCTTGAGGTTATCATGCTAAGTGAAATAAGTCAGACAGAAAATGTTGAGAACCGTATGTGGTGTGTCAAACTGAAGGCAGTAAGCAAACAAGACAAACAAACAAGAAATAAAAGACACAAACAGCAGTTTAGTGGTTACTAGAGGGTAAGGGAGGGGAGGTTGTAGAAGAGGGTAAAGGGGGTCAAATATATGGTGAGGGCAGGAGATCTAAGTCTGGGTGGTGAATACATAATGCAATATATGAATAATTTATTATAGAATTATACACTTGAAACACATGGTTTTTCTAACTAATGTCATCCCAATAAATTTAGTGAACATAAAAATTATTAAAGCATAATGGTTTTTTCATATCATATCTATTTTAGACTTTATTATAATCCTTCTATTATTATAGGTCTACATATATATATTAACTTGATTTTTAAGGCCTGTGAGGCATTTCAAGATTTCCAATGTTTCTGATTATTTTATTATAAGTCCTGCAATTTTAAAAATGTATTTTGAAGTTACACTCTCTGCAATGTAGAGATTCATGCAGGTCTTCCTTGTGTAATATAACATTTTTTATAAAAAAAAAAAATACTTTACTGTCACTTTCGATTATCTTATTTCAATTCAACCTTTTCTGATTTGGGGAATAGTTTGTTTTTTAAGCATGCTTCATCTCATCATTCTGATCTTTATTCACAGCCATCCCCGCTCTTAGTGTCTCTCCTAACAACCTGTTCTTTTCCTTTATAAGCATCTCATGATTTTAACTACATGTTCCTTTGGTAAACTGCTTCAAATATAACATATTGTTATATGTAAAAGAAACTCCTAATAAATCAGCTATCTACCCATGACCCATTCTACACACAAGGTAATTAATACCTCCCTTCAGGACAAAATACAGGCTGCTGTTAAAATGAAGTGAGTTAGCACCTAAGCAGCTAGACACACTAGCAAATTCCAGTTTCTGGTGATGGTGCGAGAAGTCCTGAAATCTATAGAACCTGGAGCTGCTGAAACTACAGTGGTCAGAATGAAAGGTGGTAAGTTAGTAGTACATAAAATATATGTAGCACAGAGAGACCAAACAGTGTTGTTGTAGTCTTCATAGAGAATATTTCAAACTCCCTTGTTATACTTTTCATTTCTTAGTGTAACTCTAAAACTATTCTTGCTACCTTTTACTCCTACATTTTCATTTTGCAATGAAATGCAATGTGATTTGGCTATAATTAGCTCTAAAAAGTGAAAGTAAAAGTTAATAAAGAATTAAGTACTAAACTGCCATTTCTCATGAAATATCATTATGAACATGTAAAGTGTACAAAATGGTTATGTACATACACCCTCTTCTTTTATGGTCATAGCAATAGGGATATAAAAATTATGTGACACAAAAATGTTAAAGAACTGTCCACTTTTATTTCAAAAGATAAGAACTAACTTATTTTTAAATTCTGGAATAAAAAATGATTTAACATATTGTTTCAAAAGTGTGTTTAGTGGGGAAGCCAGGATGGCTCAGTGGGTTAGGCGCTCACTTTGCAGCCCCAGGGATCGAGGATCGAATCCCGGCCCCGGCCCATGCGGACCCATATGCTGAACTGGGGAGTTCCCCCAGTTCAGTTCTCACCGGGGTGAGACCCCGGCCCAGTTCCTGCCCTGTGCAGCCCCGCCCTCCTGTGGAATGAAACTATGTGGAAAACCAATGATGAGCAACTATGGAGACTGTTCTGGGCCCTCCCCCTTCTCTCTGTCTCTGACTGTATCTCTGTCAAAAACAATAAATAAATCTTTTAAAAAAAAGTATGTTTACTTACTACTCTGTAAATCACAAATTTTTATTAGATCAAATGACTCTACTAGATTATTTTTTCCTTTTTTTAGTTTGAGAATTTCTTGTACATATATTAAAAGTAAAGCTATAATTATTAATGAACTGGTTCTGTCAGCATAAGTATTCTAAAAGAGTTGAAGAATATCAGATTTTTTTCAAAGACATGTTTTCCATAGAAAATCAGTTAATTTATGTAGTGTTTTGATATTTTTACATATTATGTAAATATTTGGAAGAACATTCAGTCAAATAAAAAAATTTCACACTATTATGAATGTTACTGTAAATATGAGTCAAAGGTTCAACATTAATGTTGAAATTATTTTTATTATATTTTGCTGGAATAACAATAATACAAATTTTCATGAAACACATTGTTAAAATAAAGCAATGTTCTTTCTAAATTATAAAGCTTTGTAGTAGGAATATTCTGGAATTCGTTTTGATACATAGGATATAATTCATAACTATTCCCTAATAGCTACAATATCCTACTAATATAAATGAGACATACTTGGATAGTTATCAAAATTCTCTCTCTTTTTTTTCTCTCTCTAGCTCACTATTTTTAATTGGCTAATGTAATAATTTACATAAGAATTGAATGAAATGAAAAAGTCCTATGATATTACAGCTATTTAATTGAACAGTAGATAGTTTAGAAAAATTTTTAAAAATTGTAGAACTTATTTGTCTTATTTGTCAAAGAAAGTCCATCTGAATAAAGAAAAAAGACAGTAGATATAAACTTATTTCAGATGAAATTAAAAATGTAATGTTTAGAATAACCTTCATTTAACAGCATATATTATAAATATAACAGGGACTTTAACAACTATAATGTATTTTTTCAATTAACACGTTAAACGCCATGTCAGTCACTGGTGACAGACACTGAACTTTCTATTCAGACCGCGTCAGTCATTGGTGACCAACAGTATACTTTTCACGCAGGCCGTGGTATTGTATGTTAACTGACGATATAAAATTTTAAAAATTACATTCTATTAATAAATTTTAAATAAGTAAGATTCCCTGCTTGTCCTTCCATTTGAAAATGTTATTCCTTTTTTGTTTTCCTTCACTATAATTTCTCCCCATTTAGGGGACATTTTCACATTCAAGGGGAAAGAAAAATCTTTTTCTGCACTGGAACAAGAATCGCAGACAACTGACTGAATATAAAGCATTTCTAAAATAATATATTATACAAATTGCAGTAAATAATAAATATTCACAAAGTAAATATATTCTATATATAAACATTCAGCCTTATCACAACCTAAACAGATCTCTGGTCGCCAGCATTTCGGAGAAATCTGATATAATGGGCCAAGCGGTAAGCAAGACAAAATAATCTGGGTGCTTAACGTGTTAAGATATAATAACTAGGGATGCCGAAATAGCTCAGCAGTTGAGCACTTGCCTTGTTACCCCAAGGTCCGAGCATCAAGTCCCAACCCTGGCCAGTGCAAATCCATATGTTGAAATGCTGCGCAACTGGTAACCACTGGGATAACTCAGAGGTGAAGGTTTTCACTTCTCATGCTGGAGGTCCCCAATTTGGTTCCCACCCCACATAGATCCACATCCACCTGTGTGAAATGAAACATTTCACAACTAACGATGTACAGCTATGGAGACTGCTCTGGGCTCTCCCTTCTCTCTCTCTCTGTCTCTCTATTTCTCTCTCTGTTCCTCTCTCTCACCTTCTCTCAAACAATAAAACAAATCTTTAAGTAAAAACATATTTTACCTTACATAGATGAATGAATTGACCTTATTAACAAATTTAAATTATTTCTCAAAAAACATAATTTTGAAGATTATTGATTTTATGAAATAAATTAAGACATATTTACAGGTTATATTCTTTATCAAAAAGGGTGGCATCTTATTTAGAGATATGCATACTTTAAAAACTGATAAAGAAGTGTGAATATGTATCAAATAAAATTATTAGGGGTATGTTAATTTTTAATGTTTAGATACTCAATCTGAGTGGTGTTTTAATACACAAAGATATACTACTTTATCTTAGAAGAAATTTTAAAATCGGATTTGAATAATTTTTTTATTTTACCGATATAATAAAACCAATTTATTGATCAAGAAACACTTCAGGAATGATATAATTTTAATTAACTTTAGAATCCCTTTTATTCTCACTGGTATCCTGGTTTAGATGATAAATTAAATGGACGTTTTACTTATGAATCACTAAAATAGGCGTTTCAGATTCCACTTATTTATTCCAATGAGGCTTAACCACAAAGTAAACTTGATTTTTGTAGCCATGTCTTGAGGAAAATTGTTTCAGCCAAAGATCGATGTGAGAAATCAGGTAACTGTCATAATTTTATTGCTCTCTACTTTAAGGGTGTTGCTTTGGGATCATCCTCATGTCATATCTTTTTATATTTATAGAGAGTAATTATTTTATCTTCAGTGCATATTTATTTTTATTTTACTTTTGACAGATAGAGAGAGAGACAGAGACAGAGACAGCTAAAGAACCGAACTGTGGGAACTCCCCAGTTCAGCACGTGGGTCCTGCCTGGGCCGGAGCCGGGATTCGATCCTCGGTCCTTGTGGCCTCAAAGCGAGCGCTCAACCCGCTGAGCCGTCCCGGTTTTCCGGACATCCTCATGTCATAATGGCTTAAAATAGCTCCTTCAAGTAAAGGAAAGTTAACTGGCATTTTCTGACACCTTTATTTTTCAAAACTTCAAGGAAAAATAGTCTTTAGTTCACAAAAATTTTAATTTGAAAGGCTTTATTTCATAATAAAAGCAGTCATCTCTTTGCAAAATAGTAAAACCATAAAAATAAACATAAACTGAAATCATGCAAAACAATCAAATAATTAATGAGAAAAATTATAATTATTCTGTTACCTATAAAGCTTTTTCAAAAAAACCTTAAAAACTCTCTTACTGTCAGTTATAAATATATAGAAAAGAGTAAAAAATAATTTTTATTTTATACACTATGATTCACAACATTGCAATTTTTATGTTTTTATAGAAATAAAGTGTTTTGTTTCTTTATAGAAAATTTATTAATAGTAATTTAAAGAGTGTTTGCCATTTTCTCTCATCTTGTAATTTACCATGCAACGCAAGCTTCTTCTCTATGCCTTGCTGAATTTTCATAATTTCTTGTAAACTTGGGATCAACTTCCTTTGCGCTTTCAATGTTGTGAAATATCTAGGAAGATTCCTTTAATGTGAAGATTATTACCAGTGTCACCTTCCTCTAGGACAGCTGCCTCCTTTTTGTCACAATCACTTTCTTCACTTCTGCCAGTAACTTTGTCTTCATTAAGTTCCTCCGGATGCACATCTAGAATCTTTCAAATACTGGCAACATTTGCAAAGGAAGCTATTTCTTCTAAAACTCAATTCCTATTCAATTCAAATTTCACTGCCAATATTAAAACTTCCCCTATTTTCTGCATTTTCATCTTTGTTGTCCATCCCTAAAAGTTTTCAAGAATCAACTACAGATCACTTATAGTTTTCAATATCACCTAGTTGAATTCAAGAGATGGGTCTTATAAATTCCCTAAACTTTTTCCTACATCAAAGAAGAAATATTCAAAGATTTTTATGAAAAAATGAGAATTTCTACAACTGAGGTAAAATAAGACAATGTAGAAAAGTTTGACAGAAGGAAGTCCCAGCAATGTAATGATTCACTCAGTTGAACCATACATATAATTTTTTCACAAATTCTGGAAAGCATGCTACTTCTGTATAAGTTGTCACAAATCAAAAGGGGGTAAGGTAGAAGTGATGGAGGCAAATCAGCTATTATTCAATTACAATTTAATAACTACAATTTAGGTTCTCTCCTGGTGACTTCAGGAGGCAAATTTGTGTCCCAGGACAACCTGTTAATTGACTGGAGTTTTCTTGTTGCTTTCTTTATCCTTCTTCTATTACCCCCAAAGGAGCAGTTCCATAATGCCTCAACCTTCTGAACTCAGTAGTTAATGCTTTGAACACCTAGGTCTAGCATTTTATGCATTTCTAGGCTTTATAACCAGTCCCTAAAATAGGAAAAAATAATGAAGGATGTGGAAATGTAAAAAGAGCAAAAAGAATAACATCTCACAAGAAAACTGCCAAAGATAGCAAATCAAATTAATCTCCCTGGACATCTTATTCATTCTCTTTCATTTCCATGTAGGTATCTCCTTTCTACATTCATCTGACAGAAAAAGGAAAACAGGTATGAAAATAAATAATTGTGACTTTATTCAATGCCATTGTTCAGGTGGATAAAGTACTATGTATTTGAAATAAGAACTTGAAACATATTTCCATATTCTACAAGGGTTAAATTGTAATCAATGCTTCTTAGCCATGTCTGATCTATTTCTACCTTTTTCCAAGAAATAATCTTTAGCATAACAGCTTTTAAAATATTTATGTCTATATTAATTTATAATTACAGTTTATATTTAGCTCCAATACAATGTTTCACAATTCTTGCTGAAAGATTCACTTTTGGGGAAGCCAGGATGGCTCACTGGGTTAGGCACTCACTTTGTAGCGCCAGGGACCAGGGATTGAATCCTGGCCCCGGCCCATGCAGACCCATATGCTGAACTGGGAGTTCCCCCAGTTCAGTTCTCTCTCTGTCTCTGTATCTCTCTCTCTCCCTGTCAAAATAAAATAAATAAATAAATAAATAAATATTAAAAAAAAAATTCACTTTTGTCTAAAGTTATGATAAAAACACATACTTTGGTAATACTCACCAAATGAATAAGCCACAATTTATAGGGAAAATATAATCTTCTCATAAATTCCTGGACTCAAGGAGAAAACTAAAATATCTTTTAATGATTCTTTCTAATTCAGCAACTTCTTATTTGCTAATATTACAATTTTGTCTCACAGCTATTTTAATTGGTGTTTCAATTATAATCATGTGATAGAAATTGGGCCTTATATAACCTAAATCACTATAAAGTAATTGCTGTTAAAGACTCATGCCCATTTCTATCAAAGCCTCAACTTGCTCTTATGCTCTCTAGCCCTTTCTATCTTGCCTTTTGAAGGACTTCATTCACTTCAGCAATTCCTCATTCTCTAATTGTTCATTCTTTTAGCATAAAAGCCTATACTAACTTCCAAATTCAAGAAACACCACCCTTAACCACACACTACCTTTAACCTATAGGTTTATGTTTCTGTTCTCCATAGTACATTAAAAAGATACAAAAGAGTTCTATATGAGTCCACTTTCTTAAGATTCTTTTCCTTTCTTCTTGTAAATGAAAAGCCCCTACTGTTTTATTTAGCCAAGAAGAAAGAAAGGCTGGGGAGGGTTTAGATTTGTTGGATGAGCAACCAAAATTGTCTCCCATGTGCTCAATCCAAAATGAATGTTTCTGAATATTCCGTGCATGTTTGAAAGAAATGTTATTATCCTTTTTGAGAATATACATATACATCTATGCACACACACCTACCATATAAACACACAGAACATGTTATACTCTACTGTTATACTCATTATTCAGTCTATTTGTTCTGTTAGTTTCTAACACAGATTTAAAATACCTTAATAAGATTTGTTATCCATTTCTTCTTACTTTCCATGATTTTTTGCTGTATGTATTTTGTATTTATATACGTATAAAAGTTTATAACTTCCATTATCACCTTGATGTACTATTATTTTCCCTAGCATGAAATATTTCCCTTTGTCCCATATAAATCATTCATTGTGAATTGCATTTTGTCTGAAAATAACAATTCTTCAATTCTTTTATTTTCATTAATATTTCCTGGCAATAAATTATTCTACCCTTTGCATTCAATCTTTTATGTGTGTATGTGTGTTGTGTGTGTGTTTCAATTTCAAGTATGGCTTTTATATAACAAGTTAATTTTGTTTTGAAATTTTTAACATATTCTAAAAACATCTGTATTTTAATAGTGGAATATAACTCATTAATGTTTTTATAATTCATGAATGCTTATAGGTATTCCTGTCATTTTACTTTTTACATTCTGTTTTTGCTATTAAAAAATATCCAAATGTATTGAAAAAAACTTTTCCTTTCATTCTCACTATTTGACTGGTCTAGTAGCTTCCTGTTGTTATGTATGGTTTTTTTTTTTTCCTATTATTTAGAAGTTACATATCCTTTTTGTTGTCTGCTACTGGCAAACCTTAATATTTAATACATACTTTATAATTAAATTTCTCAAATACATCAGAAGCTATATAACACACTGGAACTTCTATTTCAGTAGTTTATTTTACATGATCATCAAAAATTTGTTAGTCTTAATTATAAGTTTACCTGTTTCTTTATACACCATGTTTTTTTAAACCAAAATGTTATCTACTTGGATATTTTAAATTAAATTTTATTGTGAGTATCCTCTAGTAAAACATGTTAAAAAGGTCCATGCATGCTAAGCTTTCTGAAGCCTTTTTTATTCCAAAATATGCCTATTATTCTCCAATACTTGAATGTTAATGAAGAAGCCTAAATTCTCAGTTATTGGACCTAAGATACTTGGAGATTTACAGTTCACCGAGGCCAATTTTATTTCCTTCTTAATAAGTATTTCTAAAATAAATTTAATTTCTTAGAACACTTTTAGGTTAACAGAAAAATTATGAAGAGAGTACACAGAGTTCCAAATATCCCACCCAGTCCCAGTTGTCCTGTGTCAAGACATTAACTAAACTGCGCCCTGGTATTGCTACCTGTGCATCCATTTTGTTTGGTCAAGCAAACTGCTATGACCTTAAATTGACACTAGATTCCTCATACAAACACATGTCCTAAATAGCAGCCCATAGAGTCACAAGCAATGTTAATTCCTGTTACGGCTTTTCCAACAGCTCTTGTGATCAACAGTTTTCCCTGCCTCCCAGCACCTTCCCCTTACATCCCCCTTAGATAAGACCCCCATATAGCTTATCATAACTGGTTCTTTTAGATTGAATTGATTCCTCTGGCCTTAGCCTAGAAACTCCAAAGCACTCCACCCATAGACCCTATTAAAGGCATATGCCCAGGGTCCTGCCTCTCCCTCTCTGTACTCTGCTCTGACAGCACTATGTGGCCCCTCAAGGCATGCTGGGTACTTCTTACAGACCTGTGAGAAAAAAGCTTCCCTATTCCAATTTATCTTGTGGCCTATTATTGAACCTTCACCATCTAACATCTTGTGCGTCTACTTAACAAGTGTTAATTTGACAAATTCCTAACACCTTATTAACAATATTTTACACTAGCATAGTATAAATATTATTGTCACAAGTAATAAACAAATATTGATATACATTTATTAACTGAAGTCTATATTTCATTCAGATTTCCTTGGTTTCTACATCATGTTCTTTTTCTCTCCCAAACTCTTATCCATTTAATATTAGTTGTGTCTCCCTAGGCTCCTCTTGGCTATACCAATATCCCAGCCTTCCCTGGTTTTTGATGCCCTTGACAGTTTTGAGGAGGGGTGGTTAGAAATATTTTACAATGTCTCTCAGTTAATATTGCTTGATATGGTTTGTTCTGATCAGTCTGGGGATGTGATATTTTGGAGAGGAAGATCACAGAGGTAAAGTGCCTTTCTCATCACATCAGAGCAAGGATATATATGACCTATCAACGTGACCTACCAATTCTGATATTGACCTTCAACTCCTGGCTGAGTGTTTGTTAGATTTGTCTACCAAAAGTGTATTTGAACTCTATTCCTACTTTATGAAAGACTAAGCCACATTCTATCGGGGCCTCACATACAGAAATGAGTGGGTTCAAATAGTCTCATTATTAAAATGAGACTATTTCAATTAATTAGATATTTATAAAAACCTGTGTAGACAGCAAGCATATTTTATCATGTTTTCTTAACCTTAATTTACAGCTGCTGTAGTAATCAGGTCCTCCCTACCAGTAGATAGAATGTAAGTGCAGTTAGAAGTCTGATTTCAGCAGTTTTGAAAAGTAATTCACCCTGAAATGACTTATGAGCTCATTAACACTTCAAGGTGGGATAGTTTTCAGATTAACTAGCTTCAGTGAGGACAGAATAGTGAAAGTTTAGAGATTTATTTTATTGATTTTTGACAGAGAGAAACAGAGACAGAGAGAGAGAGAGAGAAGGGGGAGGGCCCAGAGCAGTCTCCATAGTTGACATTAGTTTTCCATATAGTTTCACTCCACAGGTGGGCACAGGGCTGTGCAGGGCAGGAACTGGGCCGGGAGCCTCCCACATAGGTCCCGGCAAGAACTGAACTGGGGGCACACCCCAGCTCAGCATGTGGGTCCGCATGGGCCAGGGCCGGGATTCGATCCTCAGTCCGCAGGGCTTCAAAGCGAGCTCTTAACCTGCTGAGCCATCCCAGCTTTCCCTAATAGTGAAAGTTTAAAGGCATCTATTCTAAAACAAAATTTCCTTTCTATTGCAAAGTTGATACATGTTCGCTTGAGGATATTTAGAAATACATACAAAATTAAAGAAAGAAATAGAAGTCATCCATAAGCTCATGCCCTAAGATTACCACTCTTAATATTTGGGTGACTATACTCCATTTTCCATTTATCTATACATATGTAAAAATATATGAGCTTAAAATTTAATGTTATTACTTGGAGGTAGAGATATTTGATTTTATTTCTGTGTCACTTGACTCATTTATAACTCTCACATTTCACATTTGCAGTGGAAAATAAACTTAAATTTTCCATTTTAAGAGGATCAACACACTTCGCTTAATCACTTTTGCATTAGCTCACTCTCACTATTTTAAAGTTTCAACCTCTTCCTCTTTTGTTCTCCATGATATGATGGTGCTATGATTTGAACATGCCCCCCATAAAATTTTATGTTGAAACCTGTATGATGGTATTAGGAGGCGGGGCCTTTCAGAGGTGATTAGATTATTAAGGCAGACTTCTTGTTAAAACATCATGCACAGAGTTCCCAAGCCCCTACCAGCACGTGAGGGTAAAACGAGAAGCTGCGATCTGGAAGTTGGCCCTCACCGGACCGTACTGGCACTCTGCGTTTAGACTTCCATTATCCAGAACTGTTAGAAATAAATTTCTGTTGTTTCTAAGCCATTCATTCTGTGGTATTTTGTTAGAGCACCCCAAGAGAACAAAGACAGATGGCATGGTGGGAAGGCTTCCTCTTGTATAAACAGTCAAACCTTAGCTGAGATGTCTCAACAGATGTGGTATTTGGGTGTGAGTGTCTATTCCTGATGCATATGTTGCTGATGTTCTCTTGTCAGATAACACCTAGTAGTTTCTTCTGCTCCACTATTTCTATATCCTGTACTACTTGTATGGGAGGGTGCTCTGTGGGTCATCCTCCTATTGAAGTTCTATGTAATAACTGATATATAAATAGGGAAATCATATAATTTATTTTCTAAGCTGGAATCTTCCAGAAATTAAGTGAAATGCTACTGACGATCACAATAATACAATAATAGGGGGAAATCAAAATTACCCAAGGAAATAGAGATGTATGATCTTATAGGTCTATAAAAACTCATTCCTTGGGTTGTCTTCTAAAATTTCCCCAGGAGAAAAAGAGATTACTATGCTCCACTACACCCATGCCGTAAGGGTTTGTCTTATTCATTTTGGGACACAGTAACAAATCCATAGACTAGATGGCTTAAACAGCAGGATTTTACTTCGCACAGTTCTGGAGTCTGGGAACTCCAAAGTCCAGGTACCAGCATGATCAGGGTCTAGTGAGAGACCTCATCCTGGTTTGCAGTGGCCATCTTCTGGCTGTGTCCTCACATGACAGAGAACATAGAAAGATGAAGCAAGCTCTCCTCCTCTCTTTCCTTGTAAGAGCATTAATCCCATCATGAAGTGTTCATACTCATGCTCTAGTTACATTCCAAAGTTCCTACCTTTAGTACCATTGCTTTGGGGCTTAGGGTTTCAACATTTGAATGTTTTGAAAACACCAATATTCATTCCATAGCATGGTTAAAACTCAGGAGGAGGCAGAACCAGGATTTAATCATTTATATGCATCCACATTGTCTCTTTTAGACTCCATTCTGATTCTGATATTTATTACCTCCTTCTAGACCTCAAATGGTTAAAGACTTTTCCTACAGGAGAAATATGACATTGGAGAAGCCACAGTACATAGAGATGAATGGCATGTTCTCTGTAGGTAAACTGTTTGAATTAAAACACTAGTGCTACTACTTACCAATTGGGTCTATAACCTTGTTCAAACTAACTAATTTCCTGGTACTCAGTTTCCTCATCTATAAAATAATAATAATAATAATAAAAAACATAACTCCTACTTCACAGGAATTTAACAACTTAACATATGTAAAGTACTTATAATAGTTAATTTCACCCAGTGTAGAGCATTATAATTTTAATTATGGCCTGCCATTCATCCATCCCTATTCTGTAATTTTCTCAGTTCTGAGTCCTCAAGGCTCTAGTTTTTGATCTTCTAATCCAAAAGCTCATGGGAAAATACATAGAAAAATGTCCTACCTTAATCCTCTAGTTCTTACATACAAATGTGCTGTGATTGGTAGACTATGGCTTTAGCAATTGAATTTTAAAACTCTATTTTGAAAGTTAAAGGAAGAATGAATCACTTTTGTAAGATGCTTCCATACTTCTCTCCCTAGCACAATAAGTATCCACCTTGTAGTTTTGTCTTGATGTTGGAAGGGGTGTAAAAGTTAATAATATAGTTATCAATAATGAAAAAAGACAAAGTAATATTTATATTTCAAAATATGATTCCATTACATACTAATATACTTTTTTGAAAAACACGATTATCTTCTACATTCCTCTACATACAGCAAACTATTCTGGCATTTTATTCATTATATAATTCATAATAATGACAATAATAACAGAATTTATTTACCAATCTTAGAACTCTTAGAATTACTATTTCTCTGATATAAATTTTATATGAGTAAACAGTCATATAGCAAAATTGTACATAAATATCTTTTTTTTTAAGATTTATTTTTTTTATTGTTTTTGACAGAGAGAGAGAGACAGAGAGAAGGGGGAAGGCCCAGAGCAGTCTCCATAGTTGACAGCATTAGGTTTCCATATAGTTGTATTCCACAGGTGGGCACAGGGCTGCACAGGGCAGGAATTGGGCTCCCACATAGGCCCTGGCAAGAACTAAACTGGGAGCGCACCCCAGTTCAGCACATGGGTCCACATGGGCCAGGGTCGGGATTCGATCCTTGGACCCCAGGGTTGCAAAGTGAGGGCTCAACCCGCTGAGCCATCCCAGCTTCCTCATAAATATCTTTAGAATAAATTTGTAAAGACAAATTTACTATAAAACAAAGAATATTTTACATATTTTTTATCATATATACTAGATATTTGATTAGTCTTTAGTTAAGATGACCTTGTATAACCAGTTATTAAGTTAAAGTTAGAGGGTGAAATGTGTGAAAATAAATTTTCTGGGTGGCTAGCTTGACCCATCCTCAACAGGGATGTGGCTTTGTTTATGGTAAGTCTGCCTTGAAAACCAGGAATGCTTCAATGTCTATGAATACTTTTTGTAAGGTTGGATATTATTTGTGACTATAAAGTCATCATGTATTCTAATGCAAGTCAATAATATAAAACACAGTTTGCAATTTTTTTTCTTTAAAAGGTCATATAAGAAATATTTTAAACAGAACATCCAGTCTTTGTTGCAGTTACTCAGCTTTATAAAGCAGTCACAGGCAATATGTAAGTCAATGATCGTGGGTGTGTTCCAATAAAAATTTATAATACAAAAAATGGTCTAAATTTAGCCTGCAGCTGTGGTTTGCTTACACCTGGTATAAAAGAAGTGTGTATTACATAAATGTGCTTACCACCTGGAAGGGCCCAACTCTTCATATAAAATACTACATGTGGCTGTGTATTCTTGCTAGGAACCTGGGAACCGAGAACACCCAAGTTAAGTTACACTATATTTTTCCCACATCGTGTGGCTACTTTGTCCTGAAAAACAAGAAACTTAATCTGATCCACAATAGTTGCTATTCTGTGTATATGATTCTGTGTTTGTGTTTAGAAGAAATAATTCTTTTCATTTTATAGCAATGAATATTAAACAATAGAACATTTTTATAAATGTTTACTCATCCAATACAATCATTAGTATAATAGGAAAATTCACCCTTTCTATATACAGTAACAACAATATGATATGGTATATTGATTGGTTTTATTTTAACCAATTTGACAGATATTTTAAAAGACAACTCTATCTTTTTAGCTTTAATTTGTACTTTATAGATTTCCAATATGGCTGACGCTTTCCTTCCCTATAATTGACTAGGTTACAGTAAGAACTAGATTTCAGAAAAGTATATGATCCTCCTGGATTTTTGGTGCCATAGTTTTGACTGGATGTTAGTGATTCCATTGCCCGGCAATACCAAGATTACCTGGCATTTGTCACATTCCTGTAGACCATGGCGGGGACAGTTAGGACCTTGAGTAGAAGTTCAGTATAGCAAACATAAGACAGTAGGTGATCCCAGGTTCTCATCACACACCTCCTCACTTCCTAGCACACACCTCTAGCCTCATAGCTCAGGCCTTCCCTTTTGCCACTGAAAGATGAGATTGATGGGAGGTACTCTGCATCCAGAGAAGTTGCCTGGATGCTCTGGTCTACCCAATGAGGCTGCAGGCTGTGCAGATGGGCAGATGTGGAATGCCAGCACTAGGAGGGCACTCCTGGTCCCAGATGCCATTGCTGCAGCCTAGGCTTCTGGCATCCCAGGTGACCAAACTCAGAAGAGTCTCATGGAAAAAGCAAAGACAGATGGGAAACACAAGATACAATGCTGTCTTCATTCTCAACTTAAAGAAATCAGGAATTGCCTCTTTATTTAGGGGAATGGGGATTTCCCTTCCTAATAAAATGTTAGCACATAAGCTTTGACTCTAGATCCATTTTCTAGGTCACCTGTGCTAAGAAAGGGTGTATTCATTATGTATGTGAGTATATGATAATCCAAGTTGTTGGGTTTTTTCTAACTTTCAAGAGCATGATATCATATTGGATAGTAGACTTACCTTTTACAGTAATTTTCTTATATTAATATCAAATTAATTGTTATTACATTGCACTCATGTGACCTTACACAAAGTAAATACTTCATTCCTATTGCATGTATTAATAATTGTTTGGATGCATGTCAAAGAAATGGAGAGATAAAGTGCATTAACTTTAAAAGTTTTATTTTAAATATAAAAGCATGGGGTGGGAAAAATGTTGTAAGTGCCAAAACACTCAGTTTTCTATAAAATATTGACAAGTGGTCTTCATGGCTTTTTTTTTCTTTTCATTTTTCTTCTTTTTTTGTTTTTATTGTTAAATTTATTGGGGTGATACTGATAGGCAAAAATCACATAGGTTTTGTTTCATGTGTACAATTCTACATTACATCGTCTATGTGTTACATTATGTGCTCACCACCCAGGGTCAGTTCTCTTTCCATCACCATATACTTGATGTGCCCTCCCTATTCCTCATGGATTTTATTGAGTAATGAAAGACCATTCATTCAAGAATAAATGTTTTCTTTAAACTAGTATTTCAATACATAATTTGGCCCTCACTCACTGCTTAGGTCAAGATCTCCTTCAAGTTTTTCTATAAATAACTCATATTTAAAGCATCTCTTTTGTCTTATTTTATTTTATAGCACTTACCAATTGATATGATAAATTTTACCTATTACTGTTATTTCAATTCACTAAAGCCTAAGATCTACAAAGGCAAGAATTACAATGTGTTTTGTTTGCTGCTCTGTTCCCAGCACCCAGGTATATAGTAGGCACTATTAATTTTTGAAAAATAAATGAATGTTGATTTAGGGAAGAAGTTGCTGTCAATGTTTAGATTATTATTAATAATGCCTTACACTTGTGGGAAAGATGGGATGGCTCAGCACGTGAAGTGTCCACTTTGCAGGCCTGAGGACCGAGTATTGAGTCCTGGCCCCCAGCCAGTGCAGACCCATGTGGGAAGCACAACCCAGTTCAGTGCTCACTGGAGCATGCTTCCCATGTTTCCCATGGGGGAGGTCCCCAAGTTAAACCCCCAGCTCGAGGGGGCATGCCTCCCATGCAGGAGGTCCCTGATCCAGTTCCCACCCTGTGAGGCCCTTGTCCACCTGTGTGGAAAGAAATCATGTCAAAAACTGATCTGGGCCTTCCTCCTTCTCTTTATCTTTCTCTGTCTTTGTCTCTCTCTGTCTAAAACAATAAAATAAATCTTTAAAACAATGCCTTACACTTTAAAACATCTAAGAAATTTCAAAAGGGTTTTACCTGTATTAATTCAATTTCCCTGATAAGAATCTTGTCATATAGAAAAACAGCTATTTTTGGTACACATTTTACCAGTAAAGAATCTACAACTTTTAGCATTTGTGTGACTTCTTTAAGTTAACCATTTTAGTTATAGGAGTAAGTATGCATTTTCTGTATACGGTACTTTCTGCATTTTTCAGTTTCTTTTCTTTTTTTTTCTTTTTTCTTTTTTTTTAGTGTTATTACTACTTTAAGAAAAAGTCGTTTCTGGTTATAATATTACAGTAACTAGCCTACTATATTATGACTACATAATTCTCATACCTCAATACCACCAATAAATTTTCAATGATACTAGAACACATACTGACACATGAAGAAGTAAGGAAAGAATTATATGAGGATAGTGTTGACTGTGTCTGTTGAATAGAACACATACACCATACTTGTGCACACAAGTATGTATCATTAGGTAGTATTTTAAAGGGAACACATCGCTAAATAATAATATATTATCAGTTATTTCACAAACGATCCTGGTGAAAGCCCTCCGATAACCTACCATTTCATTTCATCATGCTAAAGTCTAATTTCTTCTTTTTACCTCAATTTATCACCTCTTATCTTACACTAAAAATGCTTTTCTACTTTGTGCCATTCAGGAACTAATTTCCTGATCCCCTATTATTGCCAATCAAAATAATTGGAACTAACTAGGAGGAAAACAAATGCTATCATCTAAGGAGATTTTTGTTTTCTATCTTTATTGAAAAACAAAGACTGTGGCGGTTGGATTACTTCATTAAGTAGCAAAATAGGCAATCCCCCTTCCTAAAGCTACTTAAAAGCCAAAGGTGGTTTCAATTATTCACCAAGTATGTGTACCTCATGTGTATACCAGTGACAGTACAAAACAACAGAAGAATAACGGAATGTCTCATTCAACTCAGCTCTATTACACACAATGCAGAGATGGGCTCGCCACACTAACACAGAAATGAATATACATTTTGTGACACACGAGGCTTAAAAATAGAGATGTGTGTGGGTAGCCAAGTATCTGCTGTGACAAAGATGTGATCTACTAATTATCTGCAACACATTTTAGGTCCCCTGACTGCTACCCCAACCTTTTTTACAATTCACCAGAGGGTGATTTTGGCAGGTTGTCAGCAGGCAAACAGGGAAATGAGTTGGAAAACACTAATAAAGGTTGAAAACAACAGCTTTTCAAGCTTGAGCTCGTCATTCGAGTATAACAAAACTGTAAGATGAAGAAGAGCGACAAAAGGCTGAGAAGACAAAAAAGAACGAAGTAAACATTTAAATGACTGTGAAGTTAATACATTTGTGAAACTCTTGCCAAATATGTTTGTTGCAGGGTTTTTTTCTTGATGTTGTCTTATTTTTTTCTCTTCTAGAAAATCCATCAGTGAAGTTGCCTGCCCAGGAGAGTGAAAAAATTCTGGTTCTGTTTTAAATACAGCAAAATCTTTGTCCATTTTAACATAAAAAAATAACAACATAGTAACGATTAAGTTTCCAAAAAGACGAATAAACAGTAATAGCTATAAAGATATTCAGAAAAACAGAACCAGAGCATAACAAGAGAAACCGCTTTTCCATGATTAACATGAATAATTTTATTAACAAGATGGATTTTCTAATGCTACTAATTCTCCTTCATTTACTAATGTACATATTTTGGAATTTTTATAATTATATGTGAACCTTGTGTTCAGTATATTTGAATTATATATGAATTCATTGAAACACCAAATTTAAGGAATGATGATAGACATAAATGGAGTTTATGCAGTGTTTTAACCTTGGAAGTATATGTCAGTTATTGTGTAATAAAAAGAACAGGGCATAAAGTAAAACAATGGGGTTTCAACTTTTATCTCTCCTGTTAACCAGCTTTGTGAGTTAACTTCTGGGAGCATCAAATTGTTTGTGTATAAAATAGCATGTACTATGCCTTCTTTAGAAAGTCATTACCTGAAATATATGTGGATGTGACAGTGCCTAACACAACTGAGGCACTAACTTCATAGTGTGTTAAGTAAAATTTAAGTGTAAATTTGAAAAGGAAAAATGAAAAGTATACGTTATAAAGTATGCAATAATTTCTCTAATTTTAGGAAGTTAATGGTGTGGTATTAAAATATGCAATTTATTGAAATGAGACTTATTCTCTATGATAAAAATTAAAATAATAGATTTTAACATACCTATGAAGTTATAAAGTTAATTTAATGTAAATATGCAAACAATAATATAACAAACTCCTTTTTAACCTTGTTATATGTAGTTCAAATATCATTTTACATAAAACATTAACTTGAAGCTTTCTTTGCAGCCATTTGTAGTCTTGTTTTTTTCCCCATTCTAATAATTAACCAGAATTGCATCCTTCCTATCTACTTTTGCCATTTTTACATACACATGCTTCCACAAAAAGCAAATTATTTGAAGTATAGTTCCAAGACCTATATATTTTTTTTGCAGTCAACATTCTACATTTGTGATCTTTATGTATACACATACATCTAGTTCATTTTTTAAAACAGCTAAAAGAGCATTCTGTCATATAAGTACAGTATTTACATTTATTAATTTTGGTGGATGCTTAAGTTCCCTTGAATGTGCTATTTTAAACAGTGTTTTTAGTGAAGATACTGAGACATATCTCCTTGTGTACAAGAATATTACTAGGCTATGTACTCAGAAGTGCAATTGCTTGAGAGTTGTCAAATGTTTAAACTAATAGGTATTTTAGAGAACATCTGACACTATGAATTCATTTTTCTGAGTCACAATTAAACCATTAAGTGGCAAGGCTAAAAGTACATTTCAAGCCTTCTGGATCTTATTTCTGTGCTCCTGACACTATGTCGCTACTCTTCATCCATCTATCGTCTTATTTGATACAGAGGTGCGTGTGCATTTATTCTCACTATGACCCATGAAAGTACCCCCTTATATCTAGTTAAACGATGTCATAATATCATTGACTAGGCATCTGCATGAGGTTACAAGGACACAGGAATGGAATTGGGAGACATCAGCTGTGCTGATGTGTTCAATACTCTGTGGTCGCTGCACAACTTCCTTAACTTTTGGTTCTCCACCACCTCCTTAGACTTTTCTTTGGCTCAACAAGCCTCCCATTTAACATCTTTGTGTAGTAGGCTGACCAGACGTACTATTTTAAATGGGACAGAAAACAACGGTACTGTCCCGTTTCAAATGGTAAGTATGGTCAGCCTACTTTCATTGAGCTAAATTCAAGGTGTCATTAGGCTGATCATACACACCATTGAGACAGTACCATTGTTTTCTGTCCCATTTAAAAAGGTACATCTAATCAGGCTACTACTTGGCTATCTCACTGGCATATCAACTTTAACATATCCAGAAATGAATTCTTGTTCTATTACACCCCCTTCTATGTTACCATAGCCATTTCTATTTCAATAAGTAATATTTCAGTAAGAAACACTCATTCGCTGAAGTAAAAAACCCAAGAGTAATTATTTATGGCACATTCTCCCTAACTCCCAGGATTAAATATTTCCTCAAATCATCTGCTACCACAGGGTCATTCCAAGCCTGACTACCTTGTCCCTGATGCTATCATTTTCTAATTATGTCCCTCTACTTCCCTCTCTACACCATTCTGTGCATAGGAGTTAGAATTTATTTTAAAATATAAATTGTATCTACTACCACTTGTTTTCAGCCCACAAAAGTGTCCTTGTTGCTCTTGGAATAAAATTTCTTATCCATGTCTGTCTAGTCTCATTTGCCACTCTCACCTTCATTGGCTATGCTTCTGATACACTGGTCTTTTTTAGTTCCTTACTTATGCCAAGTTCTTTCCTATCTCAGGGCTTTTGTACATATTCTTCTTCCAAGATCACTCTTCATCCACCACTACTTCCTATGGCTGGTTCACTCTCATCCTTCAGGCATCAGACTAAATACAACAAAACATCTCCATTGCCTGTTCAATCAGAAATAAGCCTCCATATCCTATATACTTTCAGTGTCACCAATAACTCTTCTTGGTAGCACACTATTATTGTGCTAGAGAAGCCACACAAAATACCACAAATTAGGGGATTTACACAGCAGAAATTTATCATCCCACAGTACTGGAGCCTAGAAGCATGAGATCAAAATATCAGCTGATTTGTATCCTTTGAGATTTCTGAGGAAAAATTATGTTCCATGCCTTTCTTCTAACTTCTTGTGGTAGGCTAGCAATCTCTGGAATTTCTGGGCTTATAGAAGCATTACCCTAATATCTGCCTTCGTCTTCACATAATGTTCTCCCTGTGCTCATTCTATATCTAAGTTTCCCCTTCTATTAGGACATCAGTTATATTATTAGATTAGGAGCCCACCCTACTTCAGCATGATTTCATCTTAAATTAGCTAATTGCATTTTCAACAAATCTATTTCCAAATAAAATCACATTATGAGGTACTGGGGTTAGGGCTTGAACATATAAAATTCCGGGGGTCGGGGGGCAAAATTCAATTCATGACACTTTCCAAGATTTATTAATACATATGAATTTGTTCATTTGTTTAATGAGCATTCCTCTACCAGACAATTTTTTATTTGTTTTGTTTTGTTTAGCATATATATGTATACCCAATATTCTCAATAGGTTTTGTACCTGATAGATCACAATAAACATTTATTTTTTTCTACAGATGTAATTACATAATTTATAGCATCTATCACTGTTTCAAATTTTGTGATTTTGATTTCACTACGCCCAATTTTATCATCATAATTTTTCCCAATGCTATCCTAGGGCAAAGTTTTCAAAATGTAAAACATATGTCAAAATAAGACAAACATAAATTCAGGTTTATTTTGTAATTTCTTAAATAATTCAAACCAAAATATGTATGCTTTTAGAAAGTAGATAAGAGACTCACCATAGTTCACTTAGTCATTTTTCAACCAACTTTCAATTTACTTTAGCTCTGAGGAATGCAGTATATGAATAATAATAAAAAATGAAACCCCATTATATTTTATGCTGGACAAGAGAAACTTGAAAGAACTTGCCTCTACAGTTCAAAATATTGCTGCCTTATACTATACGATCAGTGGAAGAATTGTCTTTCCTTCTTTTTATGTTCATTCGACTCTACAACCAGAGCCTTGAATCCTCTTATAGCCTACTTTCTGAAATAAATTTAATTCTGCATTTATTCTATTTTTCCTCAGCCTTCTCTTCCTTGCATTTTTTTTTTTTTTACCAGTTTCATCTCCTACGCTGTCAAAAAAGCATGAGCCTCCCATTTAAAGAAGGCTTGCTTTAAATCTTCCAAATCTATTATTGGATCTGGTCTCTCAGTTCAACCTCCTTGATATTTCCCTCAGCCACTTTACATCAATTCTGTCACTTCTGCCAGATGAATCTTCCAAAAATGCCATTTTCATTATGCCACTTCCCTGATTTAAAACTAGATTGGTGCCATATCACCTATTGGATCTAGTTTAGGATTCTAAGTCTCCATTAATTAGTCTCAAATTGCTCATCCTTTTTTGAACTTACACTGTAATTTTTCAACCTGAAGCCGTCTGTTTTATTCTTCCAACAACTCTTACCAATTCCAACTCTCTTACTTTATTTATGTTGTTTTTCCAAGTGTGAAAGACCTGTCTGTCTACTTCTTGAAAAAATCCAGCACTAGCCAGTCATTAAGTTCCAGCTAAGAAAGTTCTCATGAAGTTGACTCTTCTAGTTCGTACAATTTTCTGTCTAAAATTCTCTAGCAATTCTAGTTAGAAAGCAACATGAAGAAAGATATATTTTTAGCAAGATGAGTGAACATTAGACTTCTGGTTCATCTGTGCTATTGGCATTCTTCAAACCTCAGTAAATAGATAAGCATCTTTAGCACCATTCACAAGTAAGCCCGAGCTATATAGAGTCAATTAAGTTAAATCTTGAAACACTGAGTTTATGACATGTAGAAACTATCCTCTTTATATTTTTAATAGTTTTATAGTCTTACTATTTTAATACCTAAGTACTTTCTTCACACCAGCTTTTATGTTTAAATTACATATCATTGCAAGGTTTCATAGAAGTACACTACTTCTTATGAAACCTAGAGAAGGTCTGTAGCACTTAGAAAACCTTTGAAAACACATGTCAGCAGAAATCACAGAAATTGTAAAGCTATAGAAAGTACATGGGAAAAAATATTGACTTTTCTCTCATCCTCAAAGTTTTCTCTGAAAACTATTCTTAATTTTGTACCTAGGTACTTTCTTTTCTTAATCATATATAACTGCATTAAAGGATTATTGTGTTCCCGCCTCATGATTCTTTAACTTCAAACTTAGGGTATAATACTGATATGAATAAAATTGGAAGCACACATATAAAAGAATATTAATAGACTATAAAAAAACTGTTAACTGCGAATTTGTTTCCTAACAAAGACCAAGAATGATTTCGTCCATACAGAGAATACATTAATATTCAGCATATGTAAAGTGGAAATACATTAAATGTAGGGTATGTATTCAATGATATTAATTTTATGTGAAGCTTTTTAAAACTGTAAAACTATAAAACTGTAAAATTTTACTGTTTGTTCAATTATTCAAGTATGTTTTTCCATACTAGTCTACAAAGTCTCTGGAGGTAGTATTCATGCCTATTATTCATTATTGTATCCCACCATCCAGACCCAGGTTCCCAATAGTGTAGCCACTAGTCACATGTGGCTATTGCACACTTGAAATGTGTAATAGCTACTCCAAATTCAGTTGTACTGCAAGTAAATTACAGAGTGGATTTTGAAGGCTTAGTAAAAAAACTAGTCTCAAAATTTGTTTTAATTTTTCATTACTTTTTAAATTTATTGGGGTGACATTGGTTAGTAAAAATTACATAGGTTCCAGATGTACATTTCTACATCACATCATCTATGTGCTACATTATGTGCTCACCACCCAGAGTCAATTCTCTTTCCATCACCATATATATATTTTTTTATTTTGAAATGATAGTATTATACATAAACTATATTAAATAAAATTTACTAAAAAAAAATTTACCTGTGCCTTTTCTAATATTTTTTAGTATGGGAACTCCAGATTTAAAATTGCACATCTGACTTGCATTATATATCTACTGATCTGTGTTCATCTAGGCCATGCTTACTACATTGTCATCTTTTAATAAATTTTGTCATATAAATAAGTAAATATATTCCAAAATATGTTAAAACACCTGCAATTTGCCATAATTATCATCAGTTTATAATATTAGCTAATTAAAACCATATTTTTAAAACTGTAGAAAATTTCTAGACATAATTTTCTCTTTTATGATCAACAAAGCTATCACTTCTCAGTCTTTTAGCTAAGATCAAGTGTGATCAACAAATCTGACTTTTTTTTCAGTATCTTACTATCATTCACATTATTTATGCCATGCAGCATAAATAAGTTTTAGTGTTTTTGTGAGCTGTTTACATGACACAGTAAAACATGCTTTGAATGAAAATCAAAATTTCCGATTTTTCACCTAAACCAAAAGATATATTTCATACTTTATTTAAAATTATATTCCTATTTCCTCTGAAATGATTGAATGTTTTGAAATGTTAATCCTTTTGGTGATACTTACTATAATATTCACAACTATTTTACCAACATATTCTGAAATAAAGGTCCATGCCATATATCTCCAGCAAAGATGCCCTGCCTCCACTATGTTTAACAGATGTCTTTCTCGGGGACATACAAGTTCCATCACCAAGAACCAGCTTACGCATCTAAATTAGTACTTACAGGCAAGGCCAAAGCTCCCTTAGTATAAAAATTTAATAAATCTTGGGAATGTCCAGTCTAAATACGATTAAATTAAGAATTACCATTAAAGCATGGTTTTGAGATGCTCATATTACCATCTACTTCTCCTCCACCTGCAGCATTCATGGTCTATAAAATTGAGATATTAATCTTCAATGACAAGAAATGACCATGGATCCTGACACAACACAAAAGCAAGATGAGGTTTCTAGCAGCACAAGAAAATACAAAACTTTTAAGCAACATGTTTTTTTTCCACCAAATTTTTGAACTGGCCTTTGAAATGCAGCCCAGCCTTCTTATTTTACAAATGAAGTGACAGATATACGAGAGGTTAAGTGACTGACTATTCATTGTTCAGAGTGAGATCACTGTGGTCCTCTCCCAGTTCTGCTCCTGTTATCCCATATGACCTTTCCTTCACTCTAAATTAATTTCATAAGACACATCCATCCTGTCTAACTGAACTGGATCTCAAACCAAGTCATCACAATTTCTTCAATCTAGCATATAAGAGAAATAATCAGTAGGACAAAACAAAATTGCTTAAATTCAACAAGACCAATGAAGTCAATGATCACAGCCAGCGATATTAATGAATCACTTTTTAGCATAATAACAGCCAAAGATATAATTTTATTTTTTTATACTTCTGTATTTGCATGTCTCCTTCTGTATTTGCGAATGCAACTGTCCTAATTAGAAATTGAAGTTATGGGGAAACCGGAATGGCTCAGTGGGTTACGCATTCACTTTGCAACCCCAGGGACAGAGGATCGAATCCTGGCCCTGGCCCATGTGGACCCATATGCTGAATTGGGGAGTGCCCCAAGTTCGGTTCTCACTGGGGTGAGACCCTGGCCCAGTTCCTGCCCTGTGCAGCCCCGCCCACCTGTGGAATGAAACTATGTGGAAAAACCAATGATGTGCAACTATGGAGACTGTTCTGGGTCCTGCCTCTTTTCTTTGTATCTCTCTTTCCCTCTCTCTCTCTCTCTCTCTCTCTCTCTCTCTCTCTCTCTCTCTGTCAAAAACAATAAAAATAAATCTTTAGGGAAAAAAAAGAAATTGAAGTTATGAAAAGGAGTCAGCCTATAATCCTTATACCTTTCCTCCTTTAAGTACCTTAGAATTATCTCTATCAGTTGTTTGTCATATGTCTATATTATATGATTTTTATTAATTCAGACATTCACCTTAATCTAGATCAGGATTACAAGTGTTTAGGTCAGTGACTATGCTTTATAAGTGGTTATTGTTCTAATAGACCTCATTAGAGAGCTAATAATTAGAATCATTTGCATATTAGACAATCAATAAATGCAAGTTGGTGGGCTGTTATTGGTTGTCTCCCTTCACTGAGTTTTTTAGAAGAAGGTTAATATGTTCCAGGTGCTGAATTAAAGATGTGTGTTGAAAGAATTAGTATTTGGCAATGCTTACTGTTGATTATGTGTCATAAGGACCCCTGCCCAGGTACAGAAGTGAAGGGCGAGCTATACAAGTTTGCATGCCGGGACTCCATGTTTATACAAACTCTGTGGCCTCACATCTTTGCACTACTTTCATGGATTCCAGGTCATAACTTTACAGACAATGTCCTATTTACCATGATGGTATTGTCTGACTGTTGGGAAGGAGCTAATGCTTAGCCCATTTCCCTTTACTGCCACAGGGAAAAATATACAAAGTGAGCCTGAATCATTTATACAGAGCTGCACCATAAGGCAATGAAAGAGGCAGGTGCAGGTCTCAGATGGTTGCCTAAGTCCAAATTCCACACTCTATCTGCTAGATAATCCTGCCTTCCCTCTCAATAGAATATTTCCCTTGATAGTTCCTGAAACATTTATAGCAGAAGCCTGAAGAGTGTTATAGAAGTTGGTGGAAAACTTCCAGGCATCTAAAAATGTAAGAAATGGCCACATTTCACTTTGGGTATTCACATTCGAGAAGTGATGTATATGTATTTTTCCTTTTCTTTTTTCTTTTCCTCCCCTCGAATATTCAAAAATTTGATCTAAGGCAAAAGTTTTACTATTCCTCCCTAAATGGGAGGAATGAAAACACCCATGAATTTTCATCAGTTTGCTGTGGGCAGAAATTTGCCAGTTTGCAGGAAAATGGCTTAAAAATGAGCTGAGATGAAATACTTGAACTTTTTGTGTGAACTTATGAAAGTAATATTTTTCCTTATCAGCTGATATGAAGGTTTGCACAACCCTATATTACTTTGGTATAAAAATGACTCTTTCTGTCTAAAACATCACAATGCTGTTTGGATTCCTCAGAACACATTTGTAAATGGAGTCTCATCACCTTAATTTTGGCATATGCCATTATTTTCTTGTTATTCTTTATTCCCATATTTAACAGAAATTTCCTGTAATTAACTTTCTTTAACATCCACTGTAAAGTATACTTGTGGAAACAGTGGTAAATTAGATAAAACTAGAGAATTTTTTTTTCTTTTTCAAGCTATCAAATACCTATAAACATGCCAGACACTTGCTTCCTACCTAACTTGAAGCCATGATCATATTAAACTCAGTAGACCCTCTGACGGAGTTGCACCTTGAAACATTCACATGAAGTTTACATTTCCTTAAATCATCACATGACAATAACATGGTGCTCACTTAGGCCACTTGGGTGTCAGCTATAATCACCATAGGCGAAGCTGCCTAAGCCATAATGCTCCTGGTCCCACTAATGGGACCAAAAGGATCCATTTGATGACACCTCACTTTACTTATTTCCTTGTCATGCTCAAATGATGAGTCAGTCTTATCTTTATGGCCTGCATCTAATCAAACCCATTTCTCAAAGATATTTTTTTTCTTTTCAAATCAAAAAATATTTCTGGAAGCATCAATTACCTGAAAGTTGCTATAATAGATTTGATAAAATATTTATGCTGATAATGACATTAGTAATGTACACAAGAATTTATAAATTCATTCATCACAGGCGTCTATTTGCTCAATATATTAGTCAACATTACAATACACGTGCTTCCTGTTTGACAAATTATAGGTGAAGTATGTGCGAATCCTTTCACTAATATTATCCTGAAAACCATTTTTGTGAGCGTCCTTAATTACTAGTATTTCAAGGCAATGAAAAGACTAAAGAAAGTGGATAATGTTGAAGCAAGTGGAGGTCCTGACTCATTATTTTTGTCTCACACATATCTCTACTTCACTTTCTGATATATGTCCTTCCTCAGAAGTGTTCTACTATCAGAAAGGCACATGTTTTGTGTTACTTTTTTAGTAATTACAGGGAAGTTGTACATACTCACATGATCTTGTTGTCTGATGGTTCCTATGTGTATTACTAAAGAGAAACATTGCTGGCTGGATTAAGAGTACAGATTATCATTAGTGAATGAAGAAAAGTCAATTGGTATATATTAGAAACAAGAAATACTCATGGTCTTAATAGGAGTACAAAGCCATCTAGATTTAGCATATAGCTTACTTAAACACAAATTCACTTGTGTTTACTTCAACACCTGTGTGTCCTGCAGATTCTCTTAGAAGCAGATGCCAAGAAAGGATTAGATGGGAAAAAGACTCATTAGGGGAAATGCCTACAAGGGCAATTTAGGAGGAAACCAGTGAGGGTCTTAGAGAGCCAAGATATGTATCTGACTCTTGTAAAGGAGACAGAGTATAAAGGTTGATTGAAAGAAAGCAGGTCTAAGAAAGTTTGGCAAGGTCAATGGCCAACGGGAAATACTGAGCCAAAGTGGCCCATCTGAGGAGTTCCCATCTTCCAGGGACAATCTACCCCCATTGGCTGTTGTACTCAGCACTGTCTGGGGAAAGTGACTGGGGAAGAGCAGCCTTAGTGTGAGAGTGGAGGTGGATTTCAGAGCACAGCAGTTGCAGCTGCTCCTCAGTGACACTCCCGTCAGGCGTCTCTTGGATGGGCAACAGTCACTCCTGTGGAAATCCCTGATGGGTGTTACAGGACAGCGTTGGATCTGAGCAGTGAGGGGGATTAGGGATCAAGAATCTTGCAGGAATCCAAGAAACTTCTCATCTTAGGAACCCCAGATATAGACAGACAGATGCTGACAGTACTATGGACACAAATACCTGGTTCTAAGGAGACACATATTCACCTTCCCATGGTGTGTCTGTGTGGATTCACAAAAACTCTTATTCACACCTCACACAATCAAGCAGAAGGGCTATGCAGTTCTGGGGACATTTTCATACTCATATACTCACTATTTACCACACACACAGACACACACACACACACCAGCACAGTTCTCTAGATGCTGAGGCAGCTGTTAGAAAGAAGGGTTCTGACTGTGTCAGGTGAGGCTGGTGATGTTGGATGTGCTCTCATGACACTGGCTAGTAGACAACCATCGTGAGATGCTGAAGACACTGACATTGCCCTTGGGCTCACTGTGGGTACAGGTGGTGACTGTACAGTGGGGCAGGGGTGGGGGAATGGTATCCACTCATGCCCATCTGATACATTAGCAAACACAACAGCAAGAATGAGCCTGAGGCAGCCAGAGGGATGCCCACAGACAGCATGGCAACCAGTAGCCAAGCAGGGCAAGTGGCCAGCCCAGCCTGTCTCAGGCCAGTGACCAACAGCCTGGGACAACAAGCAGTGCCAGGGGAGCACTGACCGCTCCACTACGGCACAGCAAGGCCACATGATGGGGCTGGCACGTGCAGTTTATGTCTGCTTGGCTGAGTTCTTCAGCTGCTCAACCAGAATCAGCAAGGCCAGCAGGCAAAATCTGGTGCCCACTGCCAGCAACTGCTTGGGCAAGCAGTTGCTGGTGGAGGACAGTAGTGCCCAGAGCCTGTTACAAGGCCACCAGTGAAAGTGACGGCTCTTTCTCAGGCAAGGTAGTCTGTTTCTGAATCCCAGAAGATGCGTGGACAAATGCAGAGCCAATATCTTTCTGGGCCTCCTTTAAGACAGCCCATCCCATGCTTCAAGGTCCCAGGTGTTCCCAACCAGCACCCTGTCCTTGACATAACAAAGCAGAGCACTGGGTGAGCACTGAAATGTGTCTGGAGCTCAGCAGCTCCATTAGATCTTCAGCCTGTCATACATTTCCGCCTGTGTCTTCCCAACAGGAGATGAGGGCCTCTTTGTAAGGGCTTGTTAATGGCCCTTAGTCTCCTCTTATCCTAGCTGTAGGGCATCAATAGAATTCAGAAAGATCCAGCCAAGTCCACTACGGTCAAAGTCATTATTAACCCAAAATGTTTAAATGCCTGAATGACTGTCCCTTACCACAGCATTTTCTTGCCCCCAGCAGTGAAATCCTTAAAAATTAACACCCCCTTGTTCAAGGGAGTACCACTGTCCCATCTATCACACAGAACATGTTCTCTTTACCCACCAGATAGTGAATAAATCCCTCTTAAATCCCTCTTATTGCTTGCTTTCTTGGAAAACTCCTGTTACCACTCTGTTATTTGGGTACTGTGAGAGGCAGATAACACTGAGACAGAATTAGATGTGCAAAAAATGGTTAGAAGAAACATCTGTGAGGGAAATTGTGAAAGAAATTGGAAGAGGCCGGGAGAGCTGATAGAGTGAAGCAGGTCTGACCCCTGGGAGGGGAAAGGGGAGAAAGAAGAGCTGGGTGCAACAGTGGTAGACAGCGTGGCAGTTTTAAGAAAGTTTGGCAAGGCTGTTGGTTGGTGAATCCTCAAGTCAAAGTTGCTCATCAGAGGATACCTCACTCTCCCAGTATTGGACTTATCCTAGCATCATCCTCCAAAACTTACAGCACATGTTTCTGGCTCATGGGCAAATATATGCTCTTTGATTGTTAATAAGCTATTGAGTCAAAGTGTTTAGTTTCATCAAAGCTTAAAATTTAAAAAATGCAGAAATCTTCATGGACTATATCTCTTAAATTTAATAGCTATTTTGCTATGTTTGTGTTGTTGCTGCCTTTGTGATAGTCTCTCATTCTATAATTTTATTTTTATTAGCTCTTAGAAGTCCTCAAGGATTTCAAAGATATTCTATTATTATGGTGATTAAATTCTAAATTACTTCATGATCAAATTGTTATGTTGAGAACCCCACATGAAGTGGTAAGTGTTGGAGGGGGGATCACAACAGATTTTTTTAAAAATATACATTTTCAGTTATAAATTAAGCATAATTAAAACATTAAATTGTTGTGGTAAGAATTAATCATCCTTCATATGGTATTACATTAATGTGGATACCATTTCTACAGACAAACAACAAGTTTCATTCTTTCATTCAGTTTTTCTGTACCAGCATTTTTTTTTCTATTGTCATATTTATCTGTCCATAAAAGCTTGAGATAGGTGATTTCTTCTGCATCTCCACCTGTAATGGAATCTCATCAGGCTGTTTTAATTTCTGTTGAAATGCAAAGTTCACACAATTCAGCACTAAATGCTTAGAGAAAAGAGATGCCTAACTACTCAAAATTACCAGTGATGAATTATTTGAGATGATCATTTCTTATGTGTGTTTTCTTTTTGTTACTTTTATGATTTCAGATCTTTCCATTTTTACCTGAGTTTCTCCAATGTATGTAATATCCTATTTCATTATACATAACACATGTTCCGGAAGTTTCTAGTGAGAGATTCCCAGGATATAAGGACCTTTGTAAACAAAGTCAGTTTTCTTGAGTGAAATTCACATGCCTGTCCTTTTAAATGATTTCAGAGAAGAAAATAAACCTTATCAGTTGAATACAATTGATTCCTCTTGCCTGTTATTATTTTATGAGAAGAGCCCAGCTCCAAAGAAATGATCAAATCGACCATAAAGAAATTCACACTGACATTAATATTGGCATTAATAAAGCAGAAAATGATGTAGTCTGCTTCTTTTCAGTTGGGTAGACACAGCCTTAGACAAGACACACACATTTTCAGTAAATTATATGTTAAATTCCTCTTAATCCTTTATGGCGAGAAGGGATTTATCATGAATGGAATTCCCATTCTGACTTACGTTCTTTATCGAATTTCAATACAATCTGTACTCAAGTGGAAGTTAGTCTATATGAGTCAAACATCCTCCCCCTGTGGCTTGTACTACGCTTATGCTCTTATCATAGGAACCTGGATGGGATAATGTGTGAAACTGAACAACCCATTGTCATACTTTTAGTTCGAGAACTTTAGTGGAAGCCTGACAAAATTATTCTCTCTCTCATTTCCATAGGGTCCTACCTAGTTTATGCTTAGCCTTCCATGGTGAAGGCAGTTGATAATTAAGGAACAAACCCACATCCACTAAAAGAATAGATACGAAGGAAGAGAGAAGAGCCGTCTGAGCAACAGAAGGAAGAATAAAGTGATAACCAAAGAAAGTGAACGTCTTTATGACTTTCTGCTTACTCACACTTTATACTATTTAAAACCAATGTTGCCACACCAGCAACATTACTGTGTTTCTGAAGATTCCATTGTTCTATCTAGTTATAAGGCTTCCTCAGGTTGTGAATAGGTTTAGGAAGAAGTTTTATCTATCCCCTTGAGCAGGGGTGTCAAACTGGTGGCCCCCGAGGTAAATTTTTGTGGCCCACAATGCTCTGAAATAAAATGAAAATAGAAAAAATTGTTATGAAGAAAATAGCACTTAGGGGAGATAGAGGCAATACCGTATACACAATTCCCTCGTTAGCCCTTTAACTACTGAAGACGCATATACATGTGGCCCAGTGCCTTTCCTGGGGGCCTGGGGGTGTGTATGAACGCGCTGACTCACTTCCGGCGACATTTGTAAATGTGATGTGGCCCGTGTGAATCTTGCCTGTTGCACCAAATGGCCTGTGTTTTAATTCAGTTTGACACCCCTGCCCTAGAGTAAAGGTCCTTAACTAGGTGTAGGAGAATTATCTTACTAGCTAGCATTGTTCACAAAATAGCACAAACATGCATTTCTCTGAAAAGAGAATTCATGGTTTCCATTAAATCTTTATTGAGGCTATAAAAACAACTACAACATTAAATAATATTAAGGATTATTATCATAATTTCTTTGCATTTTTTCCCTGCTGCCTATATTTCCTTCATTGTTCTGTAACTTCTTTAGCACTGTGAACATACTTGTCTTTGAACTTCTCAGCCTGAAAATATAGTACAACTTTCACTCTCTTCCTAAAATTCAAATATGTGCTTTTAGGAGAATTTCTCAACCTCTGTTACACTGAGAAGATGCCCTGTGATGTGATCATTCCAATGTAGAAGCACTTTTTCTCTAACAAAGGTAATTTTTCCTTTTTCAGATGACAAGTTTCTCATATTCTCCAATATTTGTTTATCCAACCAGGACATCAATCCCATTTCTCCGGGATCCCCAGGATCCCCACTACTTACTGCGTTCCCTCAAGCCTCATCGTTTCCACCTCTACCTAGTGCAACCTATTAATTTCCTGTGAAATTCACCTTCTCTTTTCTCCCTTACCAGTACATATTTTCTAATTCACACCAACCAAAATGCCAACTAGAATGAGTCCAACTCTAGCAGTAGTGCAAGAAGATATGATTAAGTATAGCAAAGATTGGGGAAGCCGGGATGGCTCAGTGGGTTAAGCGCTCACTTTGCAGCCCTGGGGACTGAGGATCGAATCCCAGCCCTGGCTCATGTGGACCCATATGCTGAACTGGGGAGCGCACCCAGTTCAGTTCTCTCTCTGTCTCTGTATCTCTCTCTCTCTCTGTCAAAAAATTAATAAATAAATAAAACTTTAAAAAAAGAAAAAACAAAAAAAGTATAGCAAAGATATTTCTAAACACTAAAATAACAAAACATCAGAAAGATTAATAAGAGGACATTGTAATACCTTCGTAAACTTATAAATTTAAAAAAGATAAATCAAATTTAATGATAAAATACAAACTAAGAAAAATATTGGCAACATATAAAACAAATATAATGCAAATTACCTCAATATAAAATAAGTTTTTATAAATCAATATTCTGTAAATATATGCCTAAGAAACATCCCAGTTAATTCATATGCAAACAAAGCACAAATTCTTTTCCCCATTGATCAGATAGTTTTGAAGCCTATTTTATAAGAGAAATTAGTAGGTAAACTAAAGGAAAAACAATACAGGGTTAACAAAATAACTTTGATGCAAGCATACCAGAAAACATGATGCAATTTTAAGGTAATTTTTTAAAATGCATCCAATGACATAAAAAGTACTTATATTTTTATTAGAAACAATGGGTTATAAAACACTACTACAGAGCACCTTTGTTTTAAAAGTGTATCCAAATACAAATCTGAAAATATGTAAGCCAAAATGTTAACATTTTTTAAATTCTGAATTCCAGAATTCTGAATGACTAATTTGATCTTACATTATATCATTCTATAATTTCTAAATTTTCTAAGAAAAAAAGTTAGATTTGTAATGTTAAACATAAAAAAATCAGAAAATAATAAGTGTTATTTTAAAAGATTCTAACAAGGTTGAAAATGTTATGATTTAAAAAATTACTTTTAAATGGAAGATTATGTTGTTATACTAACTAGCAAAGTCTACAACTAATAATAAAAAATATTAAGGTAAATCTTGTTCTAAAGTCAGTGCTTTGTATAGATTCATGTAAACCTAAAAGTCTTCTGCACAGACTAGCTTATAAAGAGTGATTTAATTTTAAAACTTTTCTTCATTATTATAAATGTTAAGTCAGGAAAAAACATGTAATTTTAAAAGTTTGATTAACTTTGAAAGAGATGATAAGTTTTCTCTAATAAATAAAAAAGCAATTGACCAATTTTATACATTTTTAAATAAAGATAAAAATACAAAATGAACTGAAAGAACTTTGTAAACTGCAAAATTGGTGCACATTTATTTTGTTAACTATACTGAAAATATTTAAGTGTAATATTTTCTTCTTTTGTTATCCAGGACCTCAAATAGTTAATAACTGTTAACTAATTAATTAACGCAATGTCCTTAATGCTTGTAGACATGCTGCATACTTTCGGGTTGGAAAGTACTATTTTAAAAAATGAGTTACTTTCATTTAAAAACAAACTGTCAACATTCAAAATTAAATTTTGAAATGTATTCCTTGCCTTAAAAAAGTGTTGTGCTTGGCACTTGATAGGTTATGGAGGTTAGAGGGAGGAAGAGAGAGAAAATAGAAATTCAATTATACATATACGTACACACATTTTTGTGCACTTTATTTTCCGAAGTAAAAAAAACAAAAAACGTTAAACCTAAAATATAGGTTGAAGGTAATTAAAAATAGAATACTTTATTCTTTACAAAAAAGTGATGGGTTTAGCATCAAGACATAGACATTCATTTGCTTGAACCTCTAAAAACTGAGATGATACCAGTTTTGTTTTTCCCAGTTATCTGACTTGCTTATGATATTCTAGGAACCTAGTCATTTCCTGCACTTCTGGAGAAACTATGCTTTTCACCATTCTCGCTGAGACTCCTCTAGTAGAATGAACAAAATGAGTATCATGCCTTCAGAAAAAGTGCTCAAGTATTACTGACTCACCATGACCTCCTGCAGGATAAGTAAGAACTTGGCCCAGCTCTAATGCCAAAGAAGGGAAATACAGAATGTGCATGTGGGCAAAAAACAAATGGCAGTAGCAATTATACCCTCAGAGAAGGGTAGAAACCCTCAGAGAAGCAGTCTCATGACTCAAAAATATTCATCATCATCATTAACTCTGAGAAATCCTAAGGAAATTAAGAAAATCTAAATATCTCCCCAAAAGGCACATAATTTTAGTGATAGATAAACATTTATACTTCTTTACTCTTTGAAAGCCTCTTGCTAGCAAAAGACAACAATATTTGTTTGAAAACAGTATAAAAGCCATATTTAGCAGAAACACTTTTGAAATCTATCCAGAATACATTTTTGTTCTCAATGGAACAACAGAACTTGGCCTTCCTCCAATTTTAGAAAGGCACACACATATTCACATATATACATGTTTATGTCAAAGCAAATGAAAAGTGTAACTTTTACAGATTCCTCCTTCCTAACCCATCATCCCCCCTGAACCTGAAAACAGACAGGAACGTAATCACTAAAGACCTAGATGGTTATGATAGCTGTATTGATACTCTGAAGTACATTTTAAGAGATAGGAGAGAAAGAAAAGAAAACTTTGTCAGGTGTCCTTTTTCAAAATGTGCTTATATATATGATATTTAACTGTGAAAACATTTAGTTCATAAATATTATCATTTTGTGTCAACTGTCTGCAACTTGCTTGCTTGTGCTCAGAAATATGTCTTTGGGAACTTCTTGTTTTTGGTACACACAACTCTTCCTTTTAATCATGCAAGCAGTCCACTGAAAATACTAATTGATATTCGTTGAACATTTACATGCAAAGCACTTTTGATGTTTTATTTGTATTGTTTCCTTTAATTTTCATAAATGAGTTAGATATTTTTATTATCATCTCCATTTTACAGATGAGACAATAAAGTCACAAAAAATTTTAGCTACTGCCTCAAGGTCACAGTACAGAGAAACAGCAGAGCTGGTTTTGAATCTAGATAATCTGATTTCTAGCTTTTATAAATGCCTATAATTCCCTAAAAATATTCCCTCATTATTGGACAATTAGCTTATTACAAGTCTTCTTTTAGTAAACATTATTGCAGTAATCTTCCTTGCCCCAATCTCTTTATGTGCACAAGTTAACACCCCTAATGTATGCTCTTAGAAGTGCGGTTTCTAAAAGGGATATTAATCACAGATTATCCTTCAGTACTTCGCTTCAACTACAGCCTACGTTAAGGTTTCTCAGCTGTAGAATGAGACAGACCTAGATTCAAGTCTGTTTCTGTTCTCTAGTGTTTTAGAAAATCAGTTTCTCCAAACTTGTTTATCCATACGTGAAATGAAAATATTGACAGTACCTCTCTCAAAGTTTTGTTAGAGATTAAATTAGTTAACACTTGCAAAGAACTTTTCCAGTGCCTACTGCATACTGAGTATTCATGATTATTATCATTATTCACTTCAATAAAAAACTTTCTCTGAATCCCTACTCTATCCCCATTTCATCCTACAGAGCCTTAGAAAACCTATGTTTTTCTTTACCATTACGTTGTAAGCAATTGCTTATTTTTCTGTCTGTGTCTCTTCTTTGCATTTTAAGCTTTCTGAAAAAAGAGACTATAGTTTCTAACTGTATCTGCAAAAGTGCCTGGAAGGTACCTAATGCCATTTATTTTTTTATGAATAAACAAAGAAATACTAGAAGTGCAGAAAATAGATTCCCAAAGTGCTCTTTCTATTTCTTCCCCATCTTTTCGGCTATCAATGTAAGAATCTATTAATCGTGTTGACTATTTTACATTTCTTTCATCCAAACATACCCAATTTTCTTTTGTCATTATTTCATATGGCAAGGCGATTAAAATTTTTAAAAACTGAAGAAAAGATAACCAATTTTAAAAAGGCTGAAATCTTTCTGAAATATGTAATTGGGCCAAATTAAAAAAAAATTTTTTTGACACTTAAGTGCTCTCATCTGATCAAGATGACAACTCATGCAGGCTTCTTCAGACCACAAAGTAAAAAATGTGGTTCCAGTGCTCTCAGTTAGTTGTGCACATTGATCAAAATAAGTGCCGAGTGAGAAATTTCCATTTCATTCTGTGTTGTATAGACACAGCATGAACTTGTTGCAGTTTGTTTTATTCTGTTTGCCTGGAGGGAAAAGTCATTATGCTGTTCTAATAATACACTGAGACAGTTTAATGACGAATAGGCTTTCAGCACACTTAATCAGCTTGCCAAGATGACTAGAGTCAATCAAACCTGTACAGCCATAACAGAGATGAGAAGAAATACCACCAAACTTATAATAAACATGCTGACATCGCTTAATTATTACTTTATTATATACTTTCAAATTTTGTTTCATTATTCTATAAGCTTTTTCTTACCATCATTTCCTGTTTCTCTACTTTTTTATTCTAACTTTGTTCACTTCTTAATACCTTTGCATACCCACAACTGACTCCAACTCTCTATTTGGAAATTCTGCTTTCATTTTAACAGAAATTTGAGATTCATCATTGTTAAGGTCAGAGAAAAAAATATATCTGCAGCTGAATCTGTGTGCTTGCCAAAATACAAAAGTGAAATGAAATGTAGAAAAAGTATCCAAAATGAAAATGGAAAAAAAAAAAAAAAAGCAACAACATGAGTCTGTACTGGGAACTAGAAGTGCTCTGGGTTTCATCTCTCTGATCTGTGAAATTTTTCACCTTTTACCACAGTTTTCATCTTTCTGTATTATGTACATTGCATTATATCTTATTAGAAAACTGTGAGAGAATTTAAAAGATGCAGTAGAAAGTTAGGGGCTGGGTTTAATGCTGACAGTCCTTCTCAGTACTGGGTAGTAAAAGGTTGAGGTTGCAGAAACTAGAGAGAACATTTATCCAGGGTAGGGTAATAGGGCACAGAGAGACAAAACATAAAGGAACTGGAGAGTCTTGTTCATGATCAGTTGCAAACTTGGAAAGTATTTGGCAGCTCTGGTAGCTTCTGCCAAAGGAATAATATGGTAAGGCAGAGACAGATGTCCAAATGGCCTGAACAGTCAGGCCCAATCTTACCACCATGTGCCCAAAACACCCATTAAGGGTTGGTTCACTGCAGCCTTGATCCTGTGCCCAGCGAGATATGTTCCAAGTTCGCTTCCAAAAAGCAATGTGATTATTGCTGACTACTCTCCTACCAACCACTGGACTAATGAATTATCTAGCCATCATGTAAGATTTTAAAATAAGTAATTGGCTTAGTATAGAAAAGAGAAATATTAAAATTTGGTCTTTCACATCAAAAAAAAAAGAAAAATCCTCCTTGTGTCATGTATCAAAGTTCCAAACAAATCTATAATTAATTGGAGCTCTGTTGGAAAATATAAGTATGATGAAATTCCAACATTAAGGCTAATGTCTCAGTTCTTCAGAATTAGTAAAACTCTCAGCTGTAGATGGTCCTATCTTGGTTCTATCAAAATCTCTTCTCACATGAGTTTCCTGGTTCTCACTGTATAATCATTATCTATGACCAACACCAATGCATAACATGCTATTTCCTTATATTCATGCTGCTTAATATTTTCATAGAAGTCTTAGCATGTCTGACAGCCATTTGTTCAATCTTACAGACCTCATGTAGCATTCATTAAGCCTCTGTGGCTCTAAGCACGGTTACTCCTAATTTGAAACTCCCAAAGCCAAAACAAATGATGGTTCATTAATTTGTGACTGCTGTTATGCAAATGTTCTCAGTAACTTCTTACTACTTGGACAGGGTTGTTTTCTGGCTTGCCTTCCAACTACCCAGAGTTAGTGATCATACTTAGTCCTTGGATACTACTCTAAAATAGCTTCCCAAATTGACACTACAGTGTTATGTACACATCTATTGGTCAATGAGGCACAGTGTGCTAAAGCATTTATTCATCTGCACAGTCATTTACAAGTCACTTTTTGAACACACAGTAGTGGTGAGGCACCATGTAAGACCTGGAGCTATGAAGACATGGCTTATTTGCATTCCAATCTAGTGGAGAGAGATAAACACATAGACCACTGTGTACAAAATGTGATACATGCTGTAAAAGGAATTCAGCAGAACAAAAAAGGGATTGACCACCTCTACTGAGGAAGGAGAAATGGTCACTTTACGAGCCCAAAAGTTCTTATAGTACCGTTGAAAGATTATCAGATGCAGCAAAAATGTGTCATTAAAATAAAACTCTGAATACATAGAAAAATGGATGAAATAGGATACTAGGTGAGCTTCAGCATTTGCCCTTTCTCTATCCAGAAATGAAAAGTTAATTCATAATTTGCAAAATGTTGATATTAATTAGAAAAAAAATATATTTGTTTCCTAGCATTTCTTCTAGAAACCCCAACCATCTTCTCACTATTGTGTTTTTACCTTCTTATCGGAATATAGTAAAGTCAATTCATTAATGGCTGTGCTTACTTCAGAAAGAAATCAATCAAATGTATGCATTTTGTGCATTTTATCCACTAGAATATTTATGGGGTTATATTTAGAAGATTAATTTTTGTATATTCTATTGTCAAAAGTTATTCTTTTAAAAATCATATTTTCAAATGATTTCATGAATATAAAATTGAAAATATCAAACATTAAATATTATCTATGAAACACATCTTGGTACTGCAGGCCCTCAACTTTAATCCTTCAACAAAATCAGGATAAATTTATAACACTGGAGTCTTAATTGCTAACACTTTCTAGAAAAAAAGATTTAAAAAAAAAAATTTTTAAAAAGGTTTTGATAATTTTTATGTTCTCAGATATGCAAATATCATTTGTGGTACCTTTTTAATTTTCAAAGTAATTATCAATAGAATTAAGTCATTCTTATTTGTCAGACATTCAAAGACTAGCAACAAAACATGTGTGAGCTGATTCATAGGATTCATTTATACTCTCATCTTCATGAAGTCTGTGAAAATGGATCAGTTGGAATAGCTCATACTCTAATTATAAGAAACAAAGTCAATAGATAAATATTAGATAGGATTTGTCTTTATTGCAGACATTATAAAATTCAATCTTAAGAATAAGTATTTTGGGAAGCCGGGATGGCTCAGTGGGTTAAGCGCTCACTTTGCAGCGCCGGGGACCGGGGATCGAATCCCGGCCCCAGCCCGTGCGGACCCATATGCTGAACTGGG
>PVKE010011201.1:0-40790 GCA_004027555.1 Craseonycteris thonglongyai
AGAGAGAAGGGGGAGGGCCCAGAACAGTCTCCATAGTTGCACATCATTGGTTTTTCCACATAGTTTCATTCCACAGGTGGGCGGGGCTGCACAGGGCAGGAACTGGGCCGGGGTCTCACCCCGGTGAGAACTGAACTGGGGGCACTCCCCAGTTCAGTATATGGGTCCACACGGGCCGGGGCCGGGACTCGATCCTCGGTCCCCAGGGCTGCAAAGTGAGCGCTTAACCCACTGAGCCATCCCGGCTTCCCCGAAACACTCATTTTTAAATTTACATCCATATTTAATAGAGGAGGTCCAAGGAGGTCACATCAACACTGAATACCGGTAGATCACTTCAAGGTAACCAAACATCCAACCTCACCCAGTAGTAATAGTTCTACTAACTGACAACAGAAGATCCAATGCACGTGATATCTCAAGTCCCCTCCTACTGGGAAGTCCTATCGAGGATCCCATATAATTATAATAGTTATTAGACAGATAAGGCTATCTTAAAATGCTTAGGCAGGGAAGCTAGATGGCTCCGTGGGTTAGGCGCTCACTTTACAGCCCTGGGGACGGAGGATCGAATCCTGGTCCCGGCCTGTGTGAACCCACATGCTGAACTGGGGAGTGCCCCAAGTTCAGTTCTCACCAGGGTGAAGACCCCGGCCCAGTTCCTGCCCTGTGCAGCCCCACGCCCACCTGTGGAATGAAACTATGTGAAAAATCGAATGATGTGCAACTATGGAGACTGTTCTGGGCCCTCCCCTTTCTCTCTCTGTCTCTGTATCTCTCTCTCTGTCAAAAACAATAAAAATAATTATTAAAAAAAAAATGATTAGGCATTAATTTTTTAATTAAATAGGCTTTATAATATTCTAGTTCTGTTGTGTTTTTCTTTACAATTTCAGTACCTATATTTTACATTTCCTAATTATATCCACACTCCCAATTACATTCTTAAAAAAGGTGACAAGTTTCCAGGAGCAATATTGGTAAAATCCATTTTATACACTTAAAAGACCTAGAGACTAAAAAATTCAATGGCTGTACTTCCCATCAGATTTAAGAAAATATTACAAATGGTTCAAGTTCAATTTAAAAAGTTAAACTGTGCCTATTGTAATAATCTAGAATGTATTATCATGCTTATAATCACTGTGAATATCTATGACTAAATACAGTATCTATGACTAACCTACGGAGGACATAAGTCTCAAAGAAACTTAGTCTTCTTTATGGTATTGATGGAAGTGATAAAAAAGTTTAACCTAAGCCATATGAGAGGGGCAGAGCACCAAGAGTATAAAAGTTTCTCACCTTCGCACAATGTTCACCCTCAAATGTACCCAAAGCACATCTACCTACCTGCCCTCAGGCTTCCGAAACGACACCAAGAGTTTAAAATGGCCTTTTCTTTCCCCTCCCTCCACCCCGCCCCCCACTCCGAAGTGCTCTAACCCTTTTGAAAGCTTTACTACTATTAGGAAAACCATCACAAACTAAGCCTGTCATTAACAATTTGTACAGGGCATTAAATTTTAGTGGGCTGGGTTTTAGACTTTAACACCTTGTAAAAATGTTGAAATAAAAGCTTATGCATTTTCAAAACACTTAAGAACTTGTTAAACGCAGGCCAAGCACTTAATTAATTGCCTACAGAATGACTTGTAGAAACAAGTGCAAAACGGGAGCCATCAGGACAGACCTTCCACCAGGGGGCAGCACTCCAGGGCTCTGACACGCCTAACCAGGGATCTAGTTCACCAGGTCTTCGTTTTTCTTTTTTTCTTCCCCCTCCCTGTTGCCCTGTTGTTGTTGTTTGCTTTTTCTTCTTCTTCTTCTCTCTCTCTCTCTCTTATTCACCGCCCCCCCCCCCGCACCGAGGTCCTACAGCATACATATACATTGCATTTAGCACACTCTGCTGATGATTAAAGCAAGAACACATCTTAAATTTAAGTACAATATCAGTTACAAATATCTGGGATTCTAAATCTCTTCTTAGAAATTGATCTATTAGACATCAATTAAATAGTTATTTATCTCTTGTTTGGGACTTTGGTATTTTGAGATTTGAGGAGGCTTTAAATATTAAAGTAGGCAAGTAAAAAACTAGTTGGAGAATTCTATCTTCACTCTGATACAAACAGAAAAAGCAATTGGAAGAATACTGTATGTGTAACTTCATCTATCTTTTCAAGAGCCTATATATTCAGTCATGATAGTCATGAAACCAAACAAATGGTATCAAAATAACCAACCAGAACCAGATCTAATTCACTTATAACAACATACATCTTAATATTCTGTAGATCAAGAGAAACTTTCAGAATTGTAACAGCTCCCATCTCTTCCAGAAGCTGCAAATGAGCTAATCAAGCAGTCTGAAAGACTCAATTCAGTTATGCATTTAAAGTTACTGCCAACATGACAATGGCTAAAAATATCTTAATGAAGATAATCATATAATCTTGTTTTCTTTTAAATAAAATTACTATAAAATGTTTTGTTTTTCTCTTTCAAAATTGCAAGATAATGCTTTCCTGTCTCCCTATTCCATGGACACACTAGTTGTCATTGGCAGGGCTCAACAGATAAACTGAAAGAAAATTGCAAATAAGCCACAGATGTCAAACTGTAAATATAAATAGCTTTAAAATACAATCTTGAAGCAGATTTACTATCAGTTGACTATCAATTAATGTTATCATGGAGACTTTAACGTTTTGTTCAAAGTTAGTAATATAGAATTAATTTTTCAAAATGTCAATTCTTAGCTTTTTTATGATATTTTTCATTATTGGAAGAAATAATACATATACATAAGTCATATTTTTATGAGACCAATCTCCAGATTTTAAAAGTTTTACTGTCAAATTTAATCATCAAGGTGAAGTATATACTATAGGTGCTTTGATATTATTGTGTTAAAATATCCATTCAGTCCCTTGATAAATTTTGAGATTTAGGATAGCAGCATTTAAACCAAACTAAAAATTACAATAAAACTAGCTAACTAGAATTTTATGTTTGACCAAGCTATTTGGAAGCAATTTAGTAAAATTTTAACATTTTGAAATTAATTACACTATCATAAAGTTTAGAACTTGTTCTGAAAAGGTTAAATACTGATACACAAATCTAAAACGACCAAAACAAAAATGTGCCAGATATACATATTTAGACACCAGAGTGATATTTTTAAATAAACTTAACTTGTTTAAAAAGTTCAAGACATATAACTAATCTTAGATATACTATGCAGTATTGAATTACTACCTGCAATTCCATTAAGAGATATTTAACATTTAATTATATCATTTATTTAAGAGCTATTAGTTTAAACAAGTGTGTAAATTTAGTATTGGCCAGACTGATGAGCACTGAATATTTTAGACTTCCACTTGGAATTAAAACACACCAGTATTTCACTTATTAAAAACTCATTAATGTATACTTCAATTTAAAATATTCTTATTAACAGTTTAAAAACTAAAACTAAGTTCCTTGTTTAAAATCTTGAACTGTAATATTTCCTTTAAGCTTACAAATCAAATTTCAATATTTTCCAGAATATTTTAATAAGATATTCTGTAAAAATTCTAATTTTAAAAATAAACAGCATCGGAATGCCAGGATAGCACAGGGGTTGAGCACTTGCCTCGAAATCACGAGGTCAGGGGGGTTCAATGCCTGGCCCCAGGTCCTGCACACCCATACGCTGAACTTCAGCACAACTGGTAACTGCCATGATGGTGGTGAAGGTTCTCGCCTCCCATACAGGAGGTCCAGGGCCAGTTCAGTTCCTGCCCCACGCAGCCCCACATCCACCTGTGTGGGAGAATACACACACACACACACACACACACACACACACACACAGTGATAGATTGTCTGGAAAGTATCTAGCCATGTAATATGAAAAACAGAGCATTTAAGGCTGGAATTTTTTCTGGACACCTATCGCATATTCAATCTCTCTTCGCTAAATCAATGCTGTCCCATAGAAATATCACACAAGCCAACAAATACAAGCCACATACATAACATTAAATTTTCCAGGAGCCACATTCAAGTAAAAAGAAACAGGTGAATTTATCATAAAATTTGAGTTTTATATTTTCTCTTTGAACTATGTCTTCAAAGTCCAGTGTACTATGCTCACATATCACATATCACTTTGTATTAGCCACATCTCAGTTATTAATACTTGACACCTGTGGCCAGTGGCTGCCCTTGTGCACAGCAAAGCCCTGGCCCTGAAGCTTTGTGAGAGCAAGCTCTTGCCTTCGCAAGAACCTAACACAGTACTTTGGCAAGTAGTAAATACTCAAAATTTTGTTTCGTTTTTATTGTTTTTGACAGAGAGAGAAATACAGAGAAGAGAAGGGGGAGGGCCCAGAGCAGTCTCCATAGTTGCAAATCATCGGTTTTTCCAGTTTCATTCCACAGGTGGGCACAGGGCTGCACAGGGCAGGAACTGGGCCAGGGTTTCACCCCAGTGAGAACTGAACTGGAGGCACTCCCCAGTTCAGCACATGGGTCCACACAGGCCGAGCCGGGATTCGATCCTCGGTCCCTGGGACTGCAAAGTGAGCGCTTAACCCACTGAGCTAACCCATTTGAGCCATCCCAGCTTCCCCTCAAATTTTTGTTGAATGAATCATTTAAAAATTGTTAAGATCTGGGGAGGCTGGGATGGCTCAGCGGGTTAATCACTTGCTTTGAAGCCCCGGGGACTGAGGATGGAATCCCGGCCCCAGCCCTGGCCCATGTGGACCCATATGCTGAGCTGGGGTGTGCCCCCAGTTCAGTTCTTGCCAGGGCCTATGTGGGAGGCTCCCGGCCCAGTTCCTGCCCTGCGCAGCCCTGTGCTCACCTGTGGAGTGAAACTATATGGAAAACTAATGTCAACTATGGAGACTGCTCTGGGCCCTCCCCCTTCTCTCTATCTCTCTTTGTCTCTGTTTCTCTCTGTCAAAAATCAATAAAATAAATCTTAAAAAAAAAAAAAGAAAAAGAAAAAAAAATTGTTAAGATCAATAAAACAGAACCATCTGAAAAAGAAAACATACTAGCAAGCTACTAAGCTTTCTCAAACCAGAAAAAAATACACATAGAGAACGAACAAAGCTTAGTGAAATACCAGGAAAGGTCACTGTTGTATTGTAATGCTCAAAGGAAAAAAAAAATTACTGTCTAAGACAAGAAAAGTATCTCTCCCATGATAGGAAAAATGTAGTTATTTTCTAAAGTTAACTAACAGTTACTAAGGGCAAGTAGAGCAAGATGAAATATGTCAGAGGTGGGAGCCCTCACTTGGTCACCCTTACAAATATAACGAGTCACCACCAGCTTCTAGCCTCAGAACATCTAAAACGTCAAAAGAAACTTTGATGGTGCCCCTAGGTTATAATTAGATTTCTTTAACGTTTTAGGAATAACAGAAGGCACTGAAGGCTGTTCATTTCCTAAGGCAAGACCTGTAGTCAACATGTACCACCTACTTTGGTTTGAAGAACTGAAAACATGACTGGTATGCCCAAATGTCCAAACTCACTTCATTTTGCTCCTGTGCATTTGTTTTAAGTGCTCCCTAACTACCTAAATATTTTCTTTTGTACACCAAGATTTTCCCTTTATGTTTAGTTTCTTCCATTTTTCTCTCCCCACAGCTATTTTTCAGAAACTGACTTCTGCAAAATGCCCTATCAAGGCTAACATGCCATGAAGTTGTACAAAATCCTCACTTGTTCTTGCCATCTGTTGTGTGATGGTGTAAATACAGAGCCACAGGAATATCTAACCCAACGAATTTCAAGCAACAGGGTAGTAAAGAGCTTTCATTCTTAATGTATAGGATGTGGACTCTGGGGGGGTGGGGGCAGTCCCTGAGACACTTTCAAGAGGTCCAGAGTCAAAACGACTTCTGTAATACTATTCGGTTGTTATATTTGCCTTTTCCACTATGTTGCCATTTGCACTGACGGCACCAACGCAATGGTGGGTAAATGGAGCGCATGAGTATGAACAAATCAAGGCAGTGACACTGAACTGCATGAGTAGTCATTGTGTTCTTCCCTTGCAATAAAACATAATCCAAGTTTCATTTTTAAATGCCCTTGGCGAAGCAGTAAAAATCATTAATTTTCTTAAGAAACCCTTGAGTACACATCTTGTTAATGCCTATGTGAAGAAAGGGGTAGCATGCATGCATGCAGCACTGCTGTTACCTGTTATGGGTGTCCGGAGAAAAAATCACTGGGAGGTTGTTTGAATTGCAAGGCTGAGCCAGCCACTTTCTTCAGGGAGCACCATTTTTATTTGAAAGAGCTAAACTGGTAGACATTTTCTCAAAAGAGAATCAAGTCAGCCAGTCACTTCTACAAAAATTAACAGTATTTGTTACCAATGACTAAATTTGAGCTTTAAGTAAAAACCAGAATTTTGGCAAACTTATCTATTACCATTGAGTTTTGACAGTTCCCCAATACTTACAGGTAAAAAACAAAACAAGACAAAATACTTACAGGTAAACAAACAAACAACAACAATGTGCAAAAATTCACTGATATGATTTCCGATTCCACACTTCAATTAGCCTTTAAAAAACTACCACGTGTCAAGTTTTGGTGTAGGAACAAAGAATATCCACAACTACCTAAAAAAAACCACTAAAACATTCCTTTTCTTTTCTAACTATTTACCTGTGTGAGGCTAAATTTTCTTTTCCACATACTTCAAACAAAACAATGTAGCACGACAGATTGAATGTAGAAGTAGTTATGAGGATTCAGCTGTCTTATGGGTCAAACATTAAAGCAATCTGTTAAAAATGTAAAGCAATTACACTTTCTAAAATTTATCTTGGTTTTAGAAGAGTCGTTTCTTTCTTTTACAAAAATCTTATGTTAGAGGAAGACGGGATGGCTCAGAGGGTTGAGCACTCATCTTGAAGCCCCAGGGACCGAGGATCGAATCCCAGCCCCAGCCCGTGAGGACCCATATGCTGAACTGGGGTGTACCCCCAGTTTGCTTCTCACAGGGGCAAACTTCCCATGTGGGACACCCCTAGCCTGGTTCCTGCCCTGCACAGCCCTGCACCCACCTGTGGAATAAAACTGTAGAAAACCAATGATGTGCAGCTATGGAGACTGCTCTGAGCCCTCCCCATTCTCTCTCTCTCTCTCTCTCTCTCTCTCTTTCTCTCTGGCAGAATAAAAATAAATCTTAAAAAAAATCTTGTTAGCAAGTAATGGGTTTTAATTATAGTTATTTATTTTAAAATATTTTAAACATTATTCAGTTGATTGCTGATGAAGTATATGTCAATAAATAAAAACAAACAAAAGGTTTTGGGGGGGGTCCTCAATTTTTAAGTGTCCAAGAGTCAAAACCAAAGTTTGAGAACCATCACAAAGCATACAACACCATTAGCCTCCCCCTTCCTCAGTCAGTTCTCTTTTGCAGAGATAACCACCCTTTTCTGTGGATAACGTTCCGGACCTTTTTCTATGTTGAAACAAACCTGTGCATATGAAAGGGTTATTTTCCCCCCACAAATACCTGTCCTCTTTAAGAGCTATTCCATAACTTGTTTTTCAATTTGCTCTGCTCGTGTCAGCTCACATAAATCTTTATCATTCTTTATAACTGCCACAAAACATACTACCGTACAGTTGGTTAAAACATGGTACATTTTCTTTGGATGTACATTTTTTTCCAATTTTCTATTAAACACTACTACAAAAAAGGAAAGAAAAAAAAAAAAAGGCTTTTTGTCAAGTATTTCTTTGTAACAGAACACTACAAGTGAAATTGCTAGTATGGAAAAAGAGATTAAAGAGGCCTAAGAGTGAGAATTGTTTAACATTACTGCAAAGTGCTTTTAAGAAAAATAAAGAGGAGTTCTAAGTATCTTCCTCCTTTTCAAAATCTACCTACTAAAGCTCAAAAATGGGCAACTACAAATTGTCCCAGACAGTCAAATTAAGGCTATGGCTCCCCTTCTCTTTGCTTAGAAAGTAGACAATGGAGAAAGTTCCAAATTACCTGTATAACACCTGTTAACATGAAATAAATGGTATAATAAAACCTACACATTAACTGTGTGAATTATGGACTCCTACTAGAGACCTTTCTTACCAAGTCATGCCTGGTGATTTGGAGCTCTTTTATTATATCGCTGATTAAAACTATTATATGCTTACAAACCACACAAAACCATGAGCGCCAAGTTGTTTTTCATAATACTTGGTGGAAGGATATTCACACTTTCTGTTCTAACAGATACTGCCAAATGGCATGCCAAGAAGTCTTCGACAATTTACTCTCTAGCTGCATGAGTGCCCATTCCTCCACACTCTTGCCAACCCCAAATATGATCAATCTTGTTCATTTTTCCCAGCCTGATAGGCAAAAATGCCATTATAACTGGCACTTCCCTGACGACTACTAACACTGGGTTTCTTTTCCTAAGTAAATTGGCTTCTCAATATCCCCCCTTCTGAACTGTGGCTTCTTTTTACATTTTTGTGCTGTATTGTCTAGTCTTTGAAAGTAATAGCTCTTTATTCTCCTAATCTTCAACAGTGTGATCTCTCTTAATTTTACATCTAGATACATTTGAGGAATCCTAAGACCAAACATTCAAATTAACATAAGCACAAATTCTGAACTTATTCACAATGCAGAACTCACTCGAACAAGCAACCGTGGAAGATGATACAGAGAGCTTCTTCTGTACATGGATACAGACCATGAGATTGCACAGGAACAGATATACTCATCACTTATTTCCAAGTGCCCCCATGTAAATGCACACACATTTTTTTTTTTTTTAAGATTTATTTTATTGTTTTTGACAGAGACAGAGAGAAGGGGGGAGGGCCCAGAGCAGTCTCCATAGTTGCACATCATCAATTTTTTGACACAGTTTTGTTCCACACTGGTAGGCGGGGGCTGCGCAGGGGGGGAACTGGGTTGGGGGCCTCCGCATGAGAGGCACACCCCCTCGAGCCAGGAGCTGAACGGAGGGAAGGGGTGGAGGGCCTCATGCATGGGAAGCACACCCCAGTTCAGCCTATGGGTCTGCACGGGCCGGGCCGGGCCGGGCCCGGGACTCGATCCTCAGTCCCTAGGGCTGCAAAGCGAGCACATAACCCACTGAGCCATCCCAGCTTCCCCCACAAACTTCTTAATATGAGACACCACCACTTAGGTGTCAGATGCTTTAAGAAGTCCTTTACAGACATCATCATTGAACCCCCAACAACCTGGTGCAGTAAGTTTTATTGCCCCGATTTATAGATAAACTGAGAGGCTCAGAGCGCTTAATCAGTTTGCCGGGACCACAGAGCTGAGGGACTGAGGCCTTTGGGGTTGGTTCCTGGCCCTCCCTACCACTGTGTCCACTGCTGCCCCTAATGTCGCTGTTAACAGTGTGTGCATATAGATGCATCATTACATCATCTGAGATGCCTTAATTAAAATCAGGAAACACCTGGCGCTTTAATCACCATATTCACAATCGTCTTGTCATACTGGACCTAACTACAGGGTTCCTCAGTCCTATCCCAACTCACCCTAATTACCCAGTCAGGGGGCACCCTAAGAACAGCTTTCAACTCCATGGAAGGTTTTGGGGGCACCGTCCTTCCCATAAAGTATTTCAGGGGTAAAAGCGGCACAACACAATCTCACGTGAGCAGATGCCAAAATGAGCCTGGGCATCGAGGCTTGGGCAATCATTGCAAATAACCACCTGCTAAAATAAAATGACGGTGCCTCTACACATCAATGCAGGAAGACTCGGAAGAATACAGTCACTGCTCAAGCACACAGGCTGCTGCCCTTGCTGCCGCCCCGCGAGGCTCAGCCCCAACCACCAGCACCCTCCCAAGTGGAGCCTGTCTAATCCCAAACAGCTTGTAGTCGCCCCCCTCCCGTCTCGCCTACCCCGCACACACCAGGAGATTTCACACTTCCATGCTTTGGTCCTGCTGTCCCTTCTGTCTTTTCCATCCCCGGGGCACATGGGCAGCCTCAGTTTGCCTGCATGTTCCTCTTGGACCCTATCCCTGGCTGGCTTACCAACACCCAGTGATGTGTGATGTCCCTCCTGCGTGTCTGGGGCATAATATATATATATGTGTGTGTGTATATATATACCGGTATGTGTGTGTGTGTATATATATATATACGTATATATACACACATACACACACACACACCATGCCATGTTTATAAGTTCTCTTCACCTGCAGAGATATGAATCCACTTTTAGGATGACGCCGTCACAGTGAGCCTCTGTCAGTGTGGAAGATAAAAATACCACCCCAGGATTGAGAGAGAACAAAGCAGAAGCCACTGTACTCCACATACTCTTCTTCAGAACAAGTATCTTGTTCTTCTAGCCCCTGAAACCTAGATGGAATTGACTCTGAGCACAAGTGCTCAATCTATGCTTCCTAAACTAAAAACGTATATAAGCCACAGGGAATGAATTATATCTGAAACTCAAACAAACACAGAAATAGCTAAACTAGCACACACAAAATATGGACATTAAAAATGTTCAACCATCCTTATCTCTCCAAAGAAAAAGCAAGAGCTTCTTCATTTTTGCAAGAACTGAATTTTATAACCAATAGACATGTGTGGATTATTGGGGAGAACTCAGTCACATCTTGGGCAGTTTTAACAACATCACAGCTTCTATTATACTCTCTAATCATCATCAGCCCAGCTCAAGTGGCAAACTGCGTAGCACTTTGTTATGGAAACTAATTTTTAATCAAATTTAACCTCAAAATATGATTTAATAAAGTTCTCAGTGCAAGAAAACATTGTTAGTTTCTGAGGTAAGACCCGAACTCAAGGTGCTAAGTATGGGGAAACATAAAGCCTAGGCATTTGAGTTATAAGTTATTAGAAACTAAACCTTTGTAACTTTTGGCTTAATTTTTTTTTTTAAGATTTATTTTTTATTGTTTTTGACAGAGAGAGAAACAGAGACAGAGAGAAGGGGGAGGGCCCAGAACAGTCTCCACAGTTGCACATCATTGGTTTTTCCACATAGTTTCATTCCACAGGTGGGTGTGGGGCTGCACAGGGCAGGAACTGGGCCAGGGTCTCGCCCCGGTGAGAACCGAACTGGGGGCACTCCCCAGTTCAGCATATGGGTCCGCACGGGCCAGGCTGGGATTCAATCCTGGGTCCCCAGGGCTGCAAAGTGAGCTCTTAACCCACTGAGCCATCCCGGCTTCCCCATTGGCTTAATTTTTACACACAAAGAGCAGAGATGATTTGGCACCTAGACTTGTCAGAGTTAGCGCAACATTCATAATGGAAAGAGTAAGCTCTTCCTAGAATGATACAGTCCTCCACGCTTGAAAAGATAGTTTTTAATCAAACTGTCCCATTGCACACTTCACTGAAAACAGCTCTCTTGGTTGTCAAATTATGACTAACAATGTCAGTACATGTTAACTTAGTGTTGGGCAGAGGATTTACAAATTTAAATGATTGTCTTTTTTTTGACATACAATTCCCAGTCTAAGAGTTTACCTTATAAAGACACACAATCAAGAGTCCTATGATAGGGGAAGCCGGGATGGCTCAGTGGGTTAAGCACTCACTTTGCAGCGCTGGGGACCAAGGATCAAATCCCGGCCCTGGCCTGTGCGGACCCATATGCTGAACTGGGGAGTGCCCCCAGTTCAGTTCTCTCTCTGTCTCTGTATTTGTATCTATCTATCTCTCTATCTCTCTCTATCTCTATCTCTCTGTCAAAAACAATAAAACAAATAAATCTATAAAAAAAAAAAGAGTCCTATGATATACATACAAATATGCTCAAGTGTAACTACTATGAAAAGAACAGTTAAAACTGTTGCATAGCTGTCGCACAATGCAACTGTTTAAAAAGAGTGAACTATGTGTGTGACTACACTGAAGATTCTTCAGAACACATAATTCAGTAAAAGAACAGATTATATAAACAAAACGATTTCATTATTAAATTAAAAAGTATTTGTGGATGCACGCAAAGAAAAATTCCTGGAAAAGTTACCAAGCTGTGAGACCTGAGAAATGCACAGGGGTAGGGAGGTCTGAAAAACAAGTTTGTTCACATTTTACTTCATGCGTTTTGAATCAATTTGAATGCATGCATATGTAAAAATTCATCAAGCTGTTTACTTAATACACACTCTATTGTATCTAGGTTATGCCTTAATAATAAAAGGTAATACATGCTCAATGACAATAAAAACCAAAGAATGCCACCCACCGATTTCTACTTATATCCCACATCCCAAAATAGAACACAGATATTCCATATTTCTGTTATCACAACCAAATACAACCTACATCCAGCTTTTGCATTTTGAATCTTAAGGGGGAAAATAAAAACAGCTGCCACTGGAGTCACTACTGAGTGATACTGTACCCAGGATCCTATGAGGCATCATTTCCATTCTAACCTCTCTAGATCTCAATTTCCTCATCCTTAAATCACATCATGCATTTAGAAAGTGGAACTGGGGTCACACCTAGATCTAAGACCCTCTGGCTATCCCCCCTTCAGTTCAACAAGGGCAGATGAGGCAAACATCAGGCCTCCTCATCAAGGGATTCCAGTATCACCTCTCTTTCCTACTCTCCCCCAATCTTTAACAATCATCCACATTTAAGGGACTTCCTTCTGCAAGTCAGGATCCTACTAAGCTGGGTAACAATCTGGGAGAACCAGGCACTATGGACTCCACTGGGACATCGCCACTTCTTCTGCAATCTAACCACATTGTATGTCACAATCACCTACCTGAGATAAAACCTCTGGGTCCCCCTCCTCAGACCCTGTTCTCCTCTCCTATCTCCTTAGTCCCCTTCAACTTCTCTGCCATTCATTTAAGAGGAAGCTGCTAAAAATTAGCTTCAAGGAAAAACATAGTCTCCCTTTCTGTCTTACACCAGGATGCCTATGTATTTTATTCTGTAAGTAAACCCCAGAGGCCAGACTACCTGTACCTGTCTTTTTTTTTCCCCCCTCCAGGAAGACAACAGACCAACCCTTCAAAAATGCCAAACAAGATTTCTTTTTTCTTCAACGAAAGCAAGAAACAGGACATCTCTGCTCTGACTTGCCATTGCAAATATGGTCGGGCTGCTGTGGAAGCTACTTGGGAGGATTTGACAACTTAAGTGAGAGGAATGAAGGTAGGGCTCAGCCAGGGACCTGCAAATGGATGCCACTAATCACCTGCAGCACCTCAGTCAGGCAAGTCTCTTCTGCTCCCGGGGCTTTATGAAGAATGCTTTGGTAAAGCAACTAACACCACTAAGAACAAAAATAAAATCCATTGTGCTATCTCATTCTTATTGGTTTTCCTTTCTTAAATTAGTACGCATTTAACGCGTTTCCAACGTAGTACTCTACTGATCATAGAGTACTTGCATAGACAAAAAAAGTCTTAAAGAGTTATTCTGACCATGAATTTTTTTTCTTTTTTTGATGATTTTATTGCTTTTGACAGAGTGAAACAGAGATCGAGAGAAGGGGGAGGGCCCAGAGCAGTCAGTCTCCACAGTTGTACATCAGCAGTTTTTGACACGGTTTCGTTCCACACAGGTGGACAGAGGGCCATGTAGGGCAGGAACCGACCTCCCACATGGGAGGCGGTCATGTGGGTGCATCCACACAGGCCGGGGCTAGGATTCAATCCTCTGACCGGGGGCTGCAAGGTGAGCACTCAACCCACTGAGCCATCTCGGCATCCCCTTAAAGAGTTATTCTGACCAAGTCACCTGTCTCAAAATCAACTGCTCTTGGTTGAACGCCTGCCTTGCAATCATGAGGTCTGAGGTTCAACCCGTGCAAACCCACATGCTAAACTGAGACCCAAATAGTAAACACTGGACTGGATTGCAATGAAGGTTCCCACCTCCCATGCTGAGGCCCCCAGCTCGGTTCCTGCCCCATACAGTTCCACATTCATCTGTGTGGAATGAAAACATATCACAACTAATGATGTACAACTATGGAGACTGCTCTGGGACCATCCCCTTCTCTCTCACACACCTTCTCTCAAACTCTTTAAAAAAAGAAAAGAAAGAAAAGAAAAAAATTGTTCATTTAAAAAAAAAAAAAAAAATCGGGGGAAAAGCCGGGACGGCTCAGCGGGTTGAGCGCTCGCTTTGAGGCCCCGAGGACCGAGGATCGAATCCCGGCTGCGGCCCAGGCAGGACCCACGTGCTGAACTGGGGAGTTCCCACGGTTCGGTTCTCTAGCTGTCTCTGTCTCTGTCTCTCTCTCTATCTGTCAAGAGTAAAATAGAAATAAATATGCACTGAAGATAAAATAATTACTCTCTATAAAAACAACAAAAAAAAATCAACTGCTCTTAGCACATCACCTAGTTTTGGTGACTACTGTGACCAAAGAAAGAATTCATAATTTGAGGAGGAGGCTACTTTACCAAGGACCAGATGCTTAAATATGAAAAAATAAGGGGTGCTTACAAAAGGTTTCTTGTATTTCTTATAGCAAACATTTCATGAATAAAATGGAAGGAATGCTTCACTTATTCCAGCATCCTACAATAACAAAGTGATTAAAGTATTTTAAACCTAGCCCATGAAATCCACAAAAGTTTTGGCCACCAGTTTCAACCTTTGCTTGTCAAATCATCATCAAGTATTTAGACAAGCACATAGAAGCACTGGACTTGATCTACACTATTTTGGGAACATCTTCTGAAGTTGTGTTAGGTTCCAAGTGTATATTATTCAAAAAGCAGAATGCAGTGTCTATAAGAGAGTAGGCTCACAGTCATCAGAAGTGTTGAAACAGAGGCCAGAGAGTCAGTTAACTGTCACAAACAAGCCTGTCTATGCCGTATGAGAACCTACCAAGACTCTTCCAGCTCTAGCAGGTTTTACATAAAACCTGCTCGTAGAATTTTTCAGAAAGAAAGGAAATAAACTGTAACATCCTAATAAATGAATTCTGGAACGGCTACATTCCAGGTTGCTCCAAACTTCATAGATCACTCTTCACTGATTTCCAGCAGCCAGAAAAGAATCAGGCACGCCCCACCCCCCACCCGCTCGGTCATTCATTCATCTAAGTCACCCTCTCTGGGTGGAACGCTGCAGGTGGTGACACCATCTTGCCCCACAGGCTTTCCTACCTTATCTCCCATGGGGCGTTCACTCTGCTTGCTTTCCCTCCACCTCACTGGTTTCTTTCACTCTCCTTTTCTGGTCCGTCCTTCCTCCTAGAGCACCGGGCTTAGTCTCTTGGTGATCTTGTCCAATTCCATGACCTCAAAGCCACTAATGTTTACCTCTACTTCCTACCTCCACCCATGGATATATCCAGCTACCTCCTCAACTTTATAGATTTCTGATTTTAATAAGTATCAGAAACAGAATATGCCAAAAGCGAAGCTCCTGGTTTCTACCCAAAAATCTGTTCTTCCTCCAATGCTCTCCACTTAAGGCAAGTGGCACCACCCTCTACCCAGCTGTCCTGGGCAAAAACTTTTCTTACCATCCTTTTCTCTTCTCATACCCTTTATCTAACCCATCAGCAAACCCTACGGCAAGCTCGCCCAACCTACGGCCCAGGATGGCTTTGAATGCTGCCCTACACTAATTCATAAACTTTCTTAAAACAGTATGAGACTTTTTTTGATTTTTTTTTTTTTTAGTTCATCCACCATCATTAATGTTACCGTAATATATTTTATGTGTCACCCAAGACAATTCTTCTTCCAATGTGGCCCAGGGAAGCCAAAAGGTTGGACACCCCTGTCCGACTGGCTATTCCTCGGAAATACCGAGACTGACCACCGCTCATTGCTCCCAAAGTAAATACCGTTATCTCTTGCCAAGATACTACAAATGGGGATTGGCTCCCCATTTTTTGTACGAAATGCAATTTTCAGCTATTTGACCTTGCAAGCATTTTGCAGCCACTGCCCTTGCCCTCCTCTAAGTTATGTAAGATAATCCACACAGATGGCCCCCATCAACTCCTCCCTCTCTGTACTGGCATGTCACCCTACCACCAACAGGTAGACTATTTCCATAGCCCCCTGGAATCTGTGCTGGCTTTGTGACTTGCCTTGATGACCAGAATGGGACAGAAGCAATGATGTGGCAATTCAGGGCCATGCCTCTAAGAGGCCTAGCAGCTTCTGCTCTCACTTGGGGTAGCGAGGTATGGGTTATACCAGGTGGAGAAAGGTCAGAAGGACTGAGCACCAAGAGGCCCAACGTGTGAGCGAAGCCTATTTAAGCCTTTTAGCCTAACTCAGTAAATGACCCAAAATGACACCGGGTGGGACAGAACCAACGTAGGCTCTTGTTTTGAGCCGCTTGTTTGGGGCTGGTTTGTTACGTGGTAACAGGTAACTGTGACCCCACGATCACAATGGATTCCGCTTCCTAACAGCTGAGTGATCATGCCAGATTGCTGCAGAACTTGGGCCTCTGTGGCTCACAGTTCTATTAGAGTCCTCAAAGAATAATTCTATCATAATTAAAACTATTTCCTAATCAAAGTGAACCGTCTCAGGATAACCTTCTAAAAGGCATAATTTACGCATCATGTGTTCCGCTTCAGGGCAACAAAATGTACGGAGCATACTAATACTCAGCGCTATTTATTTACCAATACTGAACACTTGGCACGCAGCCATTTCGGACCAGGTGCAATTATACCCTCGATTTTAATAACAGTGCTGAAAACTATTTGCCACCAGCTTCCAAGCAAAACCCTAGCAGTCCAAGTCAATTTTTAAACGTGAGATTTATGGGGCAGAGACCTAACTAAAAATGCCAACCCTCCCCCTTGGTCACTGCTACCACACTGCCACCTCCTGTCTTAGGACTTTAAAAACTTGAATCAGAGGCAAGAGTTGATAAAGGAAACTCAGCTAAGAATAGCACAGCCTCTCTTCTTCCTCCCAGACCAAACCAACAACCGGAGTTGGATAATTACTACCTTTCAAAAATGTTGCTGCTAGAAAAGCTGCTGTCAGAATACAGCTAAAGACAATGACAATGGAATTGCTTTACATACAGATCAAACAGCGGGACAGCTTCACTTCCATGCAAAATCCCAGACCTGTAAAGACACATTCACTGCAGTAGGGTGGCTCAGAGAATTTCAGAACATGGCAGAGATCATTTCCCTCCTGCTGACTGCCCGAAAGAGGTCCAAGTGCAAAATCAACTGCCCCACGACTCTACAGAAAAGACATGCAAGTTTCTTACAAGGGAAACCACAGATCTCTGTAATTCCTGAAGATAATGTTTAAGCCTTAGCTGGTCAATCATTTATTTCAAGCAGAATAGCAAAACTTGGAATAAACTATTCCCATTTTTAGTTTATGAACAGGGAATGTAAGCGATCACACAAATCAAAAGGGAAGTGAGAAACAGAAGCCAAGATTTTCAATTCCCACCAGCTCCAGGCCCAGGTCATGTTTCCAGAACATCTTCCTTTTACTGTGGACAGACAACATGATACACAAGCCACTTCACATTGATTTTTTGTTTAAATTCTAATAGGGCCCAAGTACAAAATCTTTTAAACTCTCTCAGCTGTACTGAGAAAACCATATGAAGTCAGGAAGAATCTCACTGGCTACAGCCTCATCAACAGTCATACAGTACTGATCTTTAACCGAGCACTCCTGAGATAACCCTATTTACAACTATTAACCAGCCACGAAGTTCCCTAACGTTCAGAAACTCCCACATCTCTGCACGTGTGAGAAATCTCCCCAATTCACAAGATTCACCTGTGCCATACTCAGAAGCAAGGAGCAGCACAGTTACTCATGGCAATGTTTAAATGGTCAGCATTAAAACTAGCTTTTGCGGTTCTGAGACAGGGTCATATGCCCTAGCTGATGGGCACATCGCGGGTCATAGCACCGTAAAACCCCAGTAACGTTTACACGTGCTCTGCCTATGCAAATTACATGTTAAACACAAGAGTCTAATATGGAAATACGTGGTTCACTTAATTTTTTAAAGGAGACAAACGAAAAGACCTTGGAGCTTAAGCACTACAGTCTGTTTTAAACAGATTCTTCCCGGAAAAAATATTAACAACATCCTATGTTTTTCTCTTTTATTCAACTGTATCTTTGGTGACATATAATCCTAATCAGTGCTAACAGCTAAACCACAAGGAAGCTGAAGCTATAAAAAACTGAAAATAGGGGCATTCCACTTTCGGGTGTCCCCTCTCGTTAGAGAGATTTGTCTTTCCTTTCAATAAACTTTGCTGCTTAACCTTTCCCAAAAAACCTGAAAATATAAAAACTTTTCATAGTTTAAAGTAATGGAAAATGAACTAAAACCACCATCTGCTCGGTTCCCTAGTGTCAGCGACTTTCCTGTTCTCTCCCATGCCCAACAGCCCACAGCATAACAAAAAAAAAAGAAATCAGTGCTATTTACACAGTCACATAGGGGCACGCACAACATTCCACAGAAATACCACTGGCTCTTCCAACCCAGCTCAGCTTGTCTTCCAAAGTCACAATTTTCATACCCACCTTTCACCCATACCCCTCAAGGTGGAGGACTTTTTAAAGCTTGTACCTTAGAGTGAAGCCAAGTCTCCGTGTACTGTTATCTTTTACATTTGGAACAGAAAATGCAACAGAAAAGTGCCACCCTCTCTTCATTCCGGAGGCAGAGGACCTCGAGCTCTGTGAAGTACTGCTATAATCTTCCCCAACTGTGGGGTATCTGAATGCAGAAAAGCAACATTCCTTCCACATTCCCTTGAGACTTCGGTAATCAGGAGCTAAGGCTTGGTCTGAACCAAATTCAACAATCCCCCTTCCTGAAAGGGTCCCCTTGCCTAGAGCTCTGCTTGCAGTCAGAGTTGGGTCAGCCTCCCCAAGCATCAAATCGCTTCCTAGTCGCTGCAAGCCCATCATCCATCTCAGAGTGCTGCCATAAGCATTTTTCAGCACTGGGCTCCCAACATGCCTTGCACAGCAGGTATAAAGGTCACTGCTGCATATGTGGGTGTGCCTGTTTCAGATGCCTACATGCTGATGGGATGGAATGCAATCACTGCTAAGCACAAAGAACTCCACCCAGAAGTCCAGCGCCTTGGCAAGGATCCCTGTACAGCATTCAACTTACTGTCACTAGTACCACCTTCTGACCTTCCTATAGGTGCTGGGCACGTGGGTCATCAGCCCAAAGCCCATACACAAAGTAGAAATGTCCAGATAAGGGAAACTGCATCACAGCTCCAAAGGTCAGTTAAAACAAAATTATAATACAGATTTCCAGCAAATATCCCTGGGCAGAAAAAAAGCTTTGCTTTTGTTTTCAGCCGTTTTAATACAAGCAAAGGACTTCATTCTCTAAATCAGTCAAAAGTTGTTTCCAATGTACTCACTCTTATTTACTTTGCTAGTAAGATAGTATCATTTAAAACCCTGTGCATTTTAATTTAATCTACATTGTTAATACACTGAAGAGGCTTCCATTGATAATTGCTACCACTGGTAACATTTTACCTTATGTGTTTTCTATAAGGAACTCCTGCTGTTATAAAGTAACAAGTAACTATGTTTTTAGGTTTGAGCAAAAGTCTTTAAAAATAAAACAGGCAGTCGCCTTACCAGATGTTTTAAATTTAATTCCCTACACATGGGGAGAAATTCACACCAGGTTGGAAAGGAAAATCAGAAAAGACAAAGTAATCTGCATTTACCTGCAAGTCAATGAATTATAGCTGAATAGCAAAAGACAGTTAACGTTTAAATTTAGGAACTATCAAATGTTAATATGCCAGTCCTTCAACACAACCATATGCTTATTTTTTTATTCAATATTTGAAAAAAAATAAGATGCACTGGCTGAACATGAAACCAATTAGAATTTGCAGAATGTGCTTACATTTCATTCCCAGGTAAACAATTAAGATTATGCCTTTAAACTTCTTTTAGAAGATCTGCCTTCATCCTCAATTTTTCAATTCCTATTAAACTAAGATAAAATTGATACTTCTCAGTACACATTCTAATATTTTAGTAACTTTTAAAACAGAATTTCAATTTACTATATGAAATCATTTGATCCCTACCAAAATTCCCAACTAGGACGACCAGGTCACAAAAATCCCTTTCCAACTATGCTAATGAAAATCAAGCACATGAACAAGAGAAATTTACAAAAATCCAAACCAGCTCACTAACAATAACACGACTTGTGAAAATGCTTTACCTGGAAGAGCGTTCAACCTAGAAAGAGGCAAGCGATATTCTGTGTAGCCTCCTCTTTCTGCACAGCACCAGGGACTGCCTAGCACACCCCTCCTGCCCTCCAGCACACAGCCTACCCCCAATGCCTAATCAGGCACACAACAGTCCTTCCTAGTTTAAGTTAATTCCCGGGTGATTGCTCAGCCCAGGTTAGGGGACGGGAGACAAAGGCGGGTCTTCAGACACCAGTGTACCTCTGGAATGACTGCTCCTCTGGGCAGAAGAAGGCCAGAGGGTCGAGCATGTGTCCCACTCCCCGCTGGGCTGGCCAGTTAACAGGGTAAAGGCGATTCCTCTCCTCTCAGACTTGAGGCTGGACTCTCAGGCTGTTGCCAGGAGCTCGGGACAGTGAAAAAAAGGCACACCACACTCCCGGGTGTGGCAACTGCTTTCGTCTGGTCTACTTATAGGTGTGGTGGGTCACCCATTGCTTCCTAAGTCCTACAGGACTCCCCCAAACTGCCCTCCGAGACCTTGATTTCCTGAGGTAGCAACTTGACCTACTCTACTGGAGAATATTAAGCTGAGAGCTTCCTCGAGAAACAAACCAACAACACTAACGTAGTGACAGAGGCCACAGCCAAGCCCTCTCTCTACTCCTTTGCAGCATTGCCCGTGCACACACACCTGCCATCCACTTAAATTTAAGAAAAAAAAAAAAAAAAAGACGAGAAACACCAAGCCAGACAGCAGCCCAATAAGCCTAAGAGGAAAAGAAGTTGTTTTCAGCTGGGTTGAGAGTCTTTCCTCCCAGTAAGGGATGAGAACACAACAAACGAGCTCACCTTTGCCTTTTGGGGACCGAGTGCTCAACTTCTAGGAGTTTCCCGTTCAGTTCCACTTTACCTGCGGACACACAAGAGTAGGGAGACAGTTGGCCGGGTTTAGGGGCTCTCCCAGCCCGAAGGATCTGCACAGCCTAAGCAGGGCACCAGTGGCCTCTTGAGACCCCCAAACGACACCCGGACGGGGACTCAAGGCCGAGAGAGAAGGCCGGCCCCGCACGGGTGGGAAGCTGGCCCTCTCCGGGCTACGTGTGTGATTTACAGATGGGTGGGGAGGGGAGTCGACGGACGACCCCACTACTTCTCCTGGGCTCCCCCCGCCCCCGCCTACCAGGTGGGGGTCATGCAACCCCACGACACCCGCAGGATGGACGCGGCCCCTCCACCCACCTCCCTGGACACAAGCCTAGAACTGGGGAGGGGGGCTATGTCGGCTTTCTTCAGGAGGGGGCGCCCGGGCCCTCCGGGAGCAGGGACAGGAAGGAAAAAGGCTCGGGGACACCAGGGTGGGCACAGGAGGAGGGAAGGCACGGGGGTGCATTTCAGCCCGGAACGGACAACGCGCAAAGGACGGCGCGTCGCCGCCACACCGAAAGCCACGGGGGCCCCGGGCGCAGCCTCGCCCCGCGGCGGCCCAGCCCGGCCCGCCGCCCAGCCACGCGCCGTCCGGCCCCCCGTCCTCGCCGAGCGCGTCCCGCCAGCCCCGGCGAGCGCCGCCGGCGGCCGGATGCGGAGAGCGGCGGGCCCCTCCCTGGCGACCGCCGGCCGCCCCTGCCCACCTGGCCCTCCGTCTCGTGGGGCGCGGGGGACGTGGGCCACGGCCCGCAGCTCGCACTCGCCCGCCCCCCGCAGGGCCCGCGGCCCCACTCCGCGGCGCGATCGAGGCCACGCGCGTCCTCCCAGCGCCGGGGTCCGGGGGGGGAGCCGGGGGCCGCGAAGCCAAAGCCCTCAGTCACCAGCAGGGAGAGGGAGGAAGGGAGAGGCCGGCGTCGGCGCTCGGCCCCCGAGGCCCGGCGTGCCGGAGCCCAGAGCACGCGCCTGGGCCCGGGCGGGGCGAGCGCTGAAGGTCCCCGGCTCCGCCACGGAGCCCCGCGCCCCCGCCGAGCCCGCGCCCCGGCTTTCATGACAGCGCGTCGGCCCGGAGCCCGCAGACCCCCGGCGGGGGCCCGGGTCGGAGCCCACACGCGCGGGCGCTGGGGCCTCGGCCCCGGTCCTCGCCGTCGCCCGGGGCCCTGGGGGAACCCGGCGGCAGCGAGCGCGAGCGTGGCTGCGGGCCCCCAACCCGGCAGGCCCGGGCAGGCGGGGGCGCCCGGCGGGGCCGGGGCAGGCGGGGGCCGGGCCCGGCGGGGCCGGGCAGGCGGGGGCGCCGGGCCGGGCAGGCGGGGGCGCCGGGCCGGGGCAGGCACCCGGCGGGGCCGGGGCAGGCACCCGGCGGGGCCGGGGCAGGCGGGGGCGCCGGGCCGGGGCCCACCTGAAAGCGCCTCGATGGCCTTGAGGGCCCAGCTCTCGTCCGGACAGTCCACGAACGCGTAGCCCGTCTTCACCAAGAAGGGCCCCGACACTGGGATCTTGGCGTCCTTGAAGATACTTTCCAGGTCCGCGGGGACGGTGTTCTCGCCTAGGTTTCCGATATACAGTTTGTTCATGGTGAAGAGTGGTTTAAAAAAAAAAATTAGGAGTCAAACGAAAAATTAAAACCACCCGACAGGGGGAGGGATGAATCCGGTGGGTTTTGTTCCCCTTGTCTTCTCGCCGCTCACACACACACACACAGGAAGAACCAAGGACAAAAACGAGGAGAGAAAAATCAGATCCGAGGGCTCTTGTTTCCTTTGCTAGGTATTACCAAAAAAAGAAAAAGAAAGACAGAAAAGAAAATGAAAAAGCCTTGCTACAACCCAAACGCATCAACGAGTCCTCTTAACTCGGAGAAGGAGGCGGGATTAGCGAGAAAGGCGGCGAGGAGGAGGGGAAACTACTTTTTGTCTCTTCCGCCCCAGCCCCCTGGCATGGGCCGCAGGACGGTGAAAATATCACACTACGGAGGGCAGGCGCCGCCTCCCCGTGAAACACCCCACAAGGGTGACTGGCAGGAGGGAGGGGAGCCGGGCTGGAGGGAGGAAGGCGCGGGAGGCGGAAAAAATCCGCTCCGACCGTCCGGCTTTTTGAATGAGCCACGTGTTCAAACTACAAATCAACGTCTCACGTGAGGAATCCTAGCGCCTCAATTAGAGTGGGTTTCTGGGGGGCGGGGAGCAGCGACAGGAGGGGGAGGGGGAGGGAAGGAGCTTGGGCGAGGGACCCCGAGAAGGGGAGGAGGGCGCGGGCTGGAGGAGCCGCAGCTGGGGCGCCGAGGGAGGCGCAGCTGCGGGCGCTGATTGTCCCCGCCGAGTTGAGGACGGGTTATCTGCTCGGGGCGGGTCCTGCGGGGGAGGGGGCGAATATTGATTTTCTTTCCTTTTTTTTTTTAACGACATGGGGTGGAGGTACTAACCAGGCAATGCCTCCGCGCTAGTTACCGGAGTTTCAGGTATTCGATTTCTTAAAATAGGTAGTGAACAGAACCCCCGGGTCTCGGTCCCGAACTCGCCCTGTGGCTTGGCTGACATGAGCAGTGGACCCTCGGCAACGCCGCCAGCACGTTCGCAGCCCCGGCCGGGGCGGGGTGGGCAGGGGGGCGGCGGACGCGCCCCACCCCTGCACCCTGCACCGGCCCGGGCGCCGAGAAGCGGGCCCCAGCCCGGGCGGTGGGGGATGGGAGCCCGCGGCGTCCGGGGCGGGTGTCTGGGCGACACCTCCCCCGCCTGCGCTCGCGGCGGCTCTCGGCTTCGCGCTTGCCATTGGCTGCGCGACGCAGAAAAGGCTTCGAAATAAATGAGGCTGGGGGCGGGCTGGGCCGGCGTGGGGGAGGGGAGCGCAGGGGGGGCGGCTTCTGGCGTGGGGATGGGGGCGTCCCGGGGCCTCGGAGGCCGGAGCGGAGCAGACAGAGTGGGGAAAGTCGGTATTTAAACGGAAACCATTTCTTCCTGTAGTTTCCAGAGGAGGAGGAGTGGGGGAGGCTGGTGCTTTCATTTAAATCATTTTAGTTGGAGAACTTGGGACTCTTTAAACAGGAAGACCGCCCTGCGTTACCCCTAGGTGGTAATAGCGCTTGAAAATGTATTCGAGTCTCTTTCCGCCTCTTTTCTGCACACATTTGGCCAAGAGAACCATTCAGAATTTCCCTCGTATGGAGCGAGCACAATGGTGGGTGTTGGGGGAGGGTCTGGGGCCGATGCAACCTTCCTGGGCAAGAAAATGTAGTCTGGAGCCGAGGACTACGGAAATGAACGCAGTGCTGGGGTTCTGGTGGAAATCTCCAAGCGTCGTTTAATGGTTGTGTATTTCACTTCATTTGCACCAAATACTTGTATATTTTTTAAAAAGCATTCCATGGAAAAGACATGAAATGCTTAAACAAGTGAGTGAAATTCTATATAGCACGGAAATATATGCAAAACTCTTTAATCACTTGGTACTCACACTAGTAGAGAAATTGTGTAATTGAGGAAATATGACTTACACTGAAACATCTTAAGTAATTATGACAATTGGTAGTCATTTCCCTTTGTCAAACCGGTATATGGCATTTAAAAGTATATACTGCAATTAAAAGATGAATGGCAGATTATTTTTTTAAGTATGGAAATTATTGCATGCTATAAAGATTTATATTTTTTTCTTATAAAAGAAACTTGTACTTTTTTGTGAAGGAACCGGAAGGTGTCAGATCATCCATTTTAGATGCAACTTATTTCTAACAAGTTTTCTTTCCTGCCAAGAAAATCCAACTTTTTAAACGTAAATTCTCACAGTATTTTCATTCACACTTAGTGAAATGTTTTTACTTTCTCAGATGGAGGGGACAAACATGTTCTTGTATTTAAAAACAGTATCTTGAACATTTTATTCTGGTGGTGAAAATTAAAGTACCTGGTTAGGTTTAATTTTTAAAAGAAGCTTATTTCTACCTTTTCCTTTTTTTTTTTTTTATAAGAACCTTGGTTCTAACAGAAAAATTTATGTATTTCTTTATGACTTCTGTGATATTCAAAATGTAAATATCAAAAGTTGTGTATTTATGTAACTGTTGAATGTGAACAAAAGCTATCTGGAAATACATGCTTTTCATTCACTTAGTAATGTTTACTTTCTTAAATACTTCTTTAAATGTTATAAATCAGTCTGTTGGTCATATAAGTTTTAGTAACTTTAACAAGAACAAATTATGTATGTTCAGCTTGTTTCCAAAGTCAATTGAATGGTGCCTTCTGGATTGCGGACTGTATTTTCTGTTATTAAAACTGAGACCTAAGGAAATATCTACTTCCAAAGCATGGGATAAATTGTTTATTTTCCATAAATACTAGCCCATGCTTGTCTGTCACTATCAAACAAATCTAACAGCTGGAATTTAAAACAAGGGTGTGCTGTTTTGATGAAATATGTTCCTGGGACTCCTGTGAACTTAATATGTGTATTATTGTAACAAACTGGATACTCCGTCTAGGACCTTAAAAACATACATAAGTTATATAAGCTCACACATCAAAAAAGGAGGTAGGTACAACTCACTTCACTTCGAATCTTCCAAGCACTGTGAGATAAGTATACACTAAATGGCTGAGAAAAAAAAGATCATGGGTAATTGTTTTTTATTGGTATTTCAACTGCAAAAATACCTTTGGTGGACTTTCAAGAATGAATAGATCAGTCTAACTTGCAGTCTAAGTGAGTCACACAAGAAATTAACCACGTAGATGGGCTACTCCAACTTCTTACTGAAACAGTTGCAGCACCTAATAAATGTTAACTCCACGAAGGACCCCCACCCATTGTTATGTGTTCAGACGCGGCTCTTTCCAACTGCAGTGTTTACTCTGGACAGCTGCACCTCCTTATCTGCTGAAGGGCAATACAAATGTAGCTATGGGTCAGTGTACTGTTAAAGGAGAAAAACTATGTTCAGGAGGTCGATTACCGTTGCCGTGTCCATAGGTGATGAGCGAAGCCCGAGCAGGTAGAGGGGGCAAGGGCACTCTCGTTGCAACTCCCAGCTCCCGCTGCTACCGGAGCAGCCTAGAGAAGTCCTCGGGTGAGCTCGCATCGCCCGCCGCGTCGCCTGGGCCTCCTAGGAGGTACTTTTAACATAATATTGCTCCTTAGACCAGCTCTCCTGGACTCCGGTCTGCTTAAACCAGATGCCTGATAAGTAGTAACCTGGCTCTGCCCTCTTTGGAGTCAGCCTTGTTATTTCTGTTTAAAATAAAAAATGGTGCCCCCGTAGATGAGAAGATGGGGTTGTTTCCTTTTCCCATGGCTCTGCCCGGAGAAAGAGGGCGGGATCCTTGTGGCTCACGCTGGGGAAGATCCTTCGTCGGCCGCCGGCCACCCTCGGAGGCCCTGGACCAGTGCACCGCCCCGGCTCTGCGGCGGGACGGGCGCCCCGTGGCTCCTGGGGTGCTGGCCCTCCGCGCGGAGCGGCGCGCGGGCAGGAGGGGCTCTGTCTTTACCCTCAAGCACAGCCCCACCTGAGGTCCCGCGCGTCCGGCCCGTGTGGCGCTCGTTCGGGGCTCCCTGGCGCTGGGGGATGCGCGGTACCCATGGAGAAAGCCCGCAGGAAACCCTCGCTGCCCCCGCGCCTCAGCCGGGAGCGCAGGGCGCGCAAACGCTGCCCGGGGCGGGGCCTCGTGCGGCGCGGGGCCGACTCGCTGAAACCAAGTTGAGCGGCCGGCGTGGGGCGAGACACCGCCCCTGGCCGGGGAGGGGGCGGGGGGCTGCGTCTCTAACCCGATTGGTGGGCGGCGGGAGCCTATCACCACCGGCTGCCTCCGCCTGAGCCGTTTGCTGGTTTCCACTCATTGGCCCCTGAGCTGCCCCTGGATTTCCATCTTTTGTGGCGCGAAAATAACCCTTTGCGCCCTCTCATCGGTTTTGTTGTTGCCGAGCGGTGAGGTTGGGGTCCCCGCTTGGTGCTCTCAGTTTTGCTGCCCTTTAACTGCGAGCCCCCACCCCCACCCCCGAGGAGGAAAAGGGGAGGTAACGACGAAAAAGTGGAAACAGGCTGTACGTGCGCGTGTGGAGCCCGCCCCACGGGCTGACCGCGTGGTGCCCGCAAGGCCCCCTCCCCCCAGGGTCCAGCGCCCAGAGGTCGTGGGTTCGCGCCTCGTTAAGCCGCTGGAGCCACGTCCTTTCTCCGTTTCCAACATCTTAGCCTGTATACGTCTTTTTTAGTTAAAACAAAATGCCTTTCTAGACGCCTGAATTTCCCAGGGCTTCTAGAGAAATCCACAAATTCTGCCCCCTCCCTTTCTAACCCCCTTTGTGGTGCACCGGGTTGTTATAAGCAAAACCAAACAACCCCTCCCCAAAAACAGCAAACGAAAAATTCCGGGGAAATCAACTATGCCGGGACCCACATTTTCGTTGAAGCCGTCCTAAGACCAAAGCAGCTGAGACCGACCTTGAAAGATAAGCATTTTCTGTAGCTGAAATGTTCTAATTTTACTGACGTTTGGTGGAGACAGAGAGAAAAAATAAATATAAATTTGACTTAGGAAAGCACAGAACAAACGAATAATTACGTTTAATGTCAGTAACTGAAAAAGCTAGCAGCTACAGTGGTGTATTCCAGGTGGTGGTGGTGTCTTTGCCACGTTTGTAATTATTACATAAGTGGCTATTGGTCTTCTCAAAAATAAAGATCAGAAGTCTGACCGTGACAGAAAAGAGAGAAGTGTACATTTGTTTGGTATATCTAATTTCATAACAGACTTCACAATTCCTTCATTATCTAAGGAAAAGAAAAGGTACCAATTAGAAATGTAGTTTAATAATTTGTTCACAGATAATTTAATTGCTCATTTTTTTAATCTTGACAAAATATTTGATGTGATTAAAAAACAGTAAAACGATAATTTCCCAGTAAATATTAAAAATTTTGAAAGAATTGGTTTAAAACAGTGAGTTCAAAAACATTTTTTCATATTGTTAACTCTTAGCTAGTGGTGATGTTACACCATTCTTTTAATTTTTTGGAAAAAAATATTCTTTATTTAGTTCTGTACTCTGGTTTTAGTGTCTAAAGACCAACTAATTGAAGTAACATAAATTGCCATGTACCATAATACTAAAACAGTTATTTTAGCAGCTCTTGAAGACAAAATTTTACAACTGAATTAGTAAAGAAAAGCTTTTAAAACACAGACATATTTTGTTTACATTTTGTATAATTCAACTACGTTTCACTAATATGGTTAATAAATGTGTGTTTTTTAAGTTTTCATGTAAAATCATTTCTTAGAAACATTAGAGTAACTTGCAAATGGTTTATTTTGAATTGAACAAATTGATTACAGCTAGAAACTAAATTTATAGTGCTGAAGATTAGAGTTAATTTAGATAACCCTTAAATACCTAAGAAATTGGAAAGGTGAAAACATGATTGTAAAATGATTCTAAATTGAGATCTAATATCCTGTAGTTTTTATATTTTGAAAATGATGCATTAGGAAAAATACTGAAGAATTTTTTTATAGTAAAGAAACTTAATTGTAAAAAAAAAATTACAGAATTAATCTAGGCAAGCCAAAACTCTAAAACCTGAGCTATTTTCAAATGTTTTCCCAGTTTCAAAGATTTATATAATTAGTTTTTTTTTTCTTTAAGAAAGCTTTGTTCTGGTTTGGAGAAATTGATTTTTAAAATTTTCGACCACTAAATCAGGAATGAGAATTTTAATCTATCTGGTACACTTTATATATAAGTGTTAAAGTAGATAAAGCATGATTCCTTTTATGGCAACTATATATTTTATTTTACTTGGATGAAACTTTAAAATATACATTCATTACTACTTTCTTCTAGGAGGGGGAGGCATGAGACCTTTAGTGAAAAATTCTTTGGTAATTGGTGTGTCTGTAAGTATTTGCAGACCAGCCCTAGAAAACAAAGATAGGCGTTTGTGGGGGATGGGGAGGGGAAGGAAGAAAAGAGTTGGATATTTAAACTTGTTTCTTGCTTGCAGCTCATTTACCCTGAAGGTTTCCTTACCAAGGGTGGGAGAGAGAGAAAAGTATTAACTAATGGAGTAAAATGGGACAGTAATCCAAGCATGAAACCCCACTGGAAAATACAGCAAGAACCTACTTCTCTCACTAAAATAATTGAAAAGCAAAGCACATGCTGACATTATAGGTAGTGTTCAGCATTTGCTAACATGTACTTTTAAAAGACACATCTTAGGTCACTATTTTCATATTTGGACACTTTGTTTTCCTGACCATTTCTTTTCCAGATCCCACTCCAAAAAATTTAGGAACTAATCTTCCCTTAAGAGGAAACAGCAGACTGCATGACAAGTATATGCAAATCAGCTCCCTCTAGGTGATTTTAGGGATAAATTGATGAATTTCTTCATGCTGTCTATAAATAGAAAGTTAATTTTTAGATTTAATAAGGCAAGGTAGTTTGGTAAATTTCTTATTTGAAAGAATAGTAGATCATTACCATTTCCACTTTGACTCATTAAAATTCATTTCTTCCTGAGTTCAGTTTACATTTTGGTCTTCAACTTCTCTAGCATGATAATCCCAGCTTTAAAGATGAAAGCAGCAAGGGAGGTGAGGATTTTTTTATTATTATTATTTCAAAACATCTCAGGTAAAATTCATAATAATCTGAGAACATAAAATACAGTAGAAAGAAACAAAACCTAATCTGAAATCTTGATTACGATTGACACTACAAAGATTTGTCCTAAAATTTATGTCTAACATGCTTCTGTTGAAACATTTTCTTTTTTTAGTAAATTGCTTAAAAAGATAAAAATTGTTAGTATTTTGTATTGCTTTTCTCAAGTGGCTTACATTTACTGATTAATTATTTTTAAATTGTCTGCCTCTCAAAGGCAAAATTTTGTTTGAACTGAGCTTTAATTTAATATCAATAATTGAACATGTTTGATCATTTCCCCTTCTTATTTAATTTTAATTGGGGATGTATGTCCTGTGCTAGCCATTGAAGTAATTTTTTATGTAACTTATTTTTCTTTGTAAACTATTCATATCTTATTTGTAATTTAAAAATAATTTTAAAGTAACTGAATCTTACTCTGTAAAATATTAGTAAAGACTTTTTTAAATGTGTATAATTTGGTGCAAACAAGTATGGAACATATTACTATTGAATATTTGAATATAACTTTATGGTCCCTATTTCTAATTTTATCTCATGCATTCTAGTCTAATCCACTTATTAAAAATCTAATTTATAAACAGGGCACTAACAACAGGCATAAACCAAGGAAACACTAGAAATTTTGTTACATCGGAAACATATATGGTTTCTGTTATATTGTTAACATTTCGTTCTGAGACAATTTAAATACAGAACATTGTCGCCATCTTTTGTTTTCGTTTGTTGAAAATTGCCTAGAATTTTGCTATTTGATTCTATTCTCATATCTCATGGTAATTTCTTTGCTCTTATATCTCTTTAGCTACCAAGATTAGAATGACATTTTTGGTTTTTATTTCAATGAATAGCCATTTATAAAAAGCCAGATAGAAAAGAAAATCAAAAATCAAAAATGTTAATGAATTATATTGTAGGTACTTATCTCTGGCAACCATAGAGATATATTCAAATTTTACTTTAATCCAGAGTCAATATCGTGACTTCAAAAAACAGATTAAATTGAATTTTGTTTTAAATATTAATAAACAAACAAAAAAAATGTTGAGTAAATGTTTTAACCCAGTGAAATAGACAATAAGGTTAAGGGTAACGTTACTCTTTTTCCTCAGGAACAACAAATCTTCCAGCTGAGGGCAGTTTTGTGGAGTATGGAATGCAGTCAGTGTGTGCAACTGGAAACAAGAAAATATACACATATTCCTGCTGAGAAGCCCTCTGGAGATTTGTAAAGGAGTAAAGCAAGATAGAACTTGTGTTCAAATTCTGAGGTTGCAGGTTAAAACAAGCAAGGCATAGCACTATTAAGTTTTTTCTTAACTATCAGAATATTTCAGTATATTTTTCAAGCTAAAAAGACTGAACTGAAATTAGGATACTATTAGTACATCAACAATTAGAATTGAAATAATACCAATGTTCTTAATTCTATATATTTCTGTGCCTCATTTTCAATTAAAAAAAAACTACATTATGCACATATCATTAAATATTCAGTAAGATTAAAACATATATTTAATCAATTTTATAACTTACAGAATAATATGACCACATATTTTGAAAATAATGTTAAATTTATTTATAAGGTATTAAGTTATTATCTCTTTCTGTTGAATTGTGCTACCACTTCTATTTGTGCCCATGATCCCTACGCAATACTTTATTTTAATCAAAGTAAATAGCATTATATGAGAAAATGTCCCTATATTTTAAATAAATCACCAAAGGTGTGGTCTGCTGCTACTGTGAAAACAGCAATGTGTTTTGAAATCTAAATCTGGAGATGAAACTCAGATTTTAAGTATAAGCTGGGTTCTGTTATTTACTGCTTTTTCAATATTTATGGAAGGGTAGGGAAACAGATTGAAGTGTAGTGGTACTTCAGGTCTGACCACCAATGAAGTGTTCAGTGCCTATACATGAAGAATGTTGTTTCAATCAGTGATAGCTCCTTCCTATTACTTTTCTTGTAAGGGGTTCTTCTTCCTAGATTATTAAGTAACTCTAAGTTATTTCATTACACACTTGAGGGGGAGTCATGTCACATTAGGATAACCAAATATTTTAACACTTCAAACTTTGGGTAGATGAAAAATGACCATTGCTTTTTAAATAAAAGTTTATTTTTGTTACCATAAATGATGCATTTATTTTTTTCCTTATCTTTACCAATGTTCTGCTTATGTAATAATAAACTGAATTGCTCTCAGATGTGGCAATAATGGAAATAAAAACCTATATATGATAGCCAAGTGCAGAGAAGATGTACAAGCAAGAAAAAAATCAAAACTGTCGTGTTTATGGAACTCAACACAGCTAAAAATTAAAGTATCTTCCCACAACCAAATCCAGTGATCAAGCTTATAGTTTTTATTATTTAAAGCCTGTAACAGTTAAAACTTGAATGTATTGTTAGCATGCAGTTATTACTAATTATTATGGGAAGAATTTCTGATAGATTGTGATTTCCTTTAATGTAACTTTACATGTGATATACAAAACAACTACCCTGTTTTGTTTTTTTTAAGGTTTGGTCACGTTTCCTTGCAGTAAAATTGAAAACATAAAAGTTAAACTGAAGACTGTAATTATTTTGTTAAAATTTATTATATGTGGATTAAAATGTACTTTTTCTTCTAATGCTTTCATGCAAGCGTGGAATATACCTATTAAAAACCAACCACAGTTAATGGTTTTTATAAGCTAATAAAACAGTTTTGACTAATTTTTTTTTAAATAATCTTACAGGTAATTTAAGGATACTGGAGAATTTGATTATATATATGTAACTAATTAGAGGTCGAACAGTCAAATTTACTTTGAAAGCAGTGCAATTTAAGCAAATTGTCAGAGTTACTTTATCAAAGTAATTATGCAATGTAATATGAAGTTATAGACACTGGAGTTTGAATTCTGCTGTGGATATGTTAATATAAATGTGCAAATTACTGTTTTCAGAAACACAGACTAGAGTGGATGTAAGCCAAGAAAGCAGATTCTACAGTGTAATGGGAAGTCAAATTGTTTAAAGCATTCGTAACAGGAAAAGGCTGTGTGAACCAGAAGATATCTAAATTTACTATAGTAAATTATAAGCTACAATTTCCTAAAATGTAAATTTGGTAGTTAGGATTTTGTCTTTGGAAATGTAAACTGTTAGCACTTTTTATTTAAGAGGAATAAATAAAGAAGAGGAAAGCATTGAGGCAATATTTTATTAGAGCCTAATATTATTAAAAGTCTCAAAGTGGGAAAATATTTACCCCTTTCAACATATATTCGAACCGTGTAGACACTTTGTCTAAAGAAGTTTGGGGTTTTGTGTGTTAAATTAGGGTATCTTTTATATGTGAGTTAAAGTTGAACCTGTTTCATAATAAAATGATTCTATAATTTGAGGGTTGATAGGATTGTTGGGGATTACCACTTCACAGTGGAGGAAACTGAGGCCAAGGAAGGTCAATGTAGGTAGAAATACAGCTAGTTTGATGGCAGGACTGAGATGTGTTTATCATGGAAGGAACCATATATAACAATCCTGAGTGAGAGGTAGTAATAAATATACTTTTTTATTTTTTAGTGATAAGAAAACAGACTTAAAATGAGGTTTTCCCAGACCCAATACAATTACTTTAAGAAACAAACAACAACAACAAAAACAAACTACACTTATCCCTTGTCAAAGATTCTGCTTATCATTGAAAGCTACAGGAAAAAGTCTTGAGAGTAAAGACCTTGAAAACAAATTTTTACCTGGTTTATCTCAGTACCTACTCAAGATTTTTAAACTATCCCAAACAGGTAAAATCAATTCAATGTGAAAGGCTGCTAGGGAAGAAACCCCATGATTTCTCTTGTGTATTACTATTTACATATATATATGTATGATTTGTGTTGTGTATGTGTGTGTGTGTATACACACAGGCGCGTACATTCCTTCCCTTGGTGTAGCTCAAACTCTTCCCTCTTCTATCTCCTGTTGAAGCCCTTCTCTTAAGTTGTTCCACTGCTAAGGAGTGGTGGTCCCTGGCCACAAATCCTGGCTTCCCCCACCTAAGAAAATACATGAACCACATCCTGTTCTAGGAACTTAAAGTCCCTAGCTATACCTCTGAATTAAAAGCTGCACTTAATAATTTGTTTACCTGTAAATCTGTTCATCCTCATAAGCGGTGGATGCCACAATGGTGCCTGTCTTTCTCTGCGTGTAACTGACCCTGCTGTGACCCTGAGTTAGTTTTTGTCATTTCCTTAGCCTTTGTTTCCACAGCTAGAAAGAGACTTAAACTATTTATACTGTCCTTTACCTTTGTTGAAACAACAGGACACTGAGTAGGCTTTCTACAAATATTTGTGGAATTTAGTCTTCAGAAGAAGGACGGGGACCAGGAATATCATTGAAATTACTGGACCACTTCAGAAAGTTCTAGGAAAGTCAAGAAGGGAAGGGATTATTGCTTGAGGTGGAAAATAATGTAGGGAGAGATGTTTTGTATACATATACTCAGTATCTGAGAAGAGAAAGCTTATATAAATACCACAGCTAAGTAAGTTGGTGGGGAATGTAGAATAAAAGGGAAAATCTATCCTAAAGAATCCCTTTTTTATGCCAACCACTAACACAAGCCAATGTCCTAACTGAAAATTATCTGAAATTTGTCTCTACTCGCCAAGTAAAACAATTTATTTTCACCAAAGTTTTTCTTCTATAACACAGGATTTATGGGTAAAAGAATTAAAAAGGAAAACAAACATGTCCAAATTTAAACACTCATAAGTCAAATGTCAAATTACTAGGTGATCAGTCAGTGTGAATTGTTTACTAATAATTACATTTGGCCTTGAAATTAGTTTTCTAACCACTTCCCTTAGATTATTGAAGAACAGATAAATTTGGATATTTTAATTTCATAGAAACAGATTACGGGTGGTTAGAACAAACACTAGAGCCTTTTGAGACCAATTAGAAGATATTCTAGACCAAATTAAAGGTAAGTAAAATATCATTAGATTTAAGCCATCTGTATTGGAGTTAAAGAACTTAAAGTGCTCAGTTTACATACTTATGTTTACTTCTATTTCTGGTGGTTTCTTGAAATCTTCAGTAAGTATCACTTAGAGAAAAGACAAAGTTTTCTTTGGTGCTGCAGTGAGCATCTCCATCTTAGGATTTTCCCCTCTGGAGTTAACACACGCACTTGATCAACATTTAAGAGGAACTTTTCCACAGAATTGAAGTAGCTCCTTCTTGCAAAATAGGTTTAGCAGTGGTATCCTTGAAAAAAACTAGCAAAAATAATGGGGATAGCAGGGCTCTAAGAGAAATGAAAAAAAAAAAAAAAAAAAAAAAGAATCTTGCTGATGAATCTTTATTTTAAATATTTGAAATAAGCACAGTTTAGAACTCAGACTTTACTACTCTGTAATTATGAGTATCCCTGTACATTTTATCTGTTTAATTCATTCTCGTAGAATGAAGGAGAGAGAAGCTTGATGGAACAAACTGAGTGACTTAGAAACCACTTCTTATTTCTCACTTATTTACAGTCATAAATTGTAAAGCAAATATATATATATGAAAACCCTCATTGGAGTTTATTGAAGAGATCAGGCTGGTACTTTCACATATGATATTTCAAATTTTTGCAGAGACTAAAATTTTCAGAGTCTAGCCAAATTGAAAGGATATTTTGTTAACACAACTTTTATACTATGAATGTAAATGACTCAACGTAGCATAAAAGATTATTCAGTTTATAGATATAAATGCTTATAAAAATAAAAGCCTTTTAATCTGGCCCTGCAATTTTGGAGTTATTAATAATGTAAATATAGGATAAGAGATTTCAATTTCATAAAAGTTTTATTCCACTGCAAAATTTTAAATATATTTTTAATGAGAAAAGTTATTATAGTCTAAAATTGAAACTTATTGTTTGAAAAGAAGGAAGACAATCAAATTTGGGCTTAATTTTCCTTTTAAGTTCTGAGCTGTTATGTTTTTCAAGTTGAAAATCTTTCATATCCATGACACATTCAAAGGTAGACACATTGTACACTTTATATTTTAAACTTACCTCATTTTTTGTAATATAATGAACTTAATATAAAATAATTGTGTATCAAGTATTCATAGCTTAGACTACACTTGTAGGCTATTTCTGAATCATTTCCCACAAAGACTTCCTTCCTCCTTGACACTAGAAATAATCTACCCCTCCTCTGATACCAGAATTTTAAAGTATGAACTTGTAATGGCCCTTTGTATATTGCAAGACACTTATTTAAAAAATTGTTTACACTTCTCTCTCCTATTAGAGTGTAAACTGATTAGTAAGGTCTGATTTATCATTGTGTGTAAGTAAACTCCATGAGTGCTGGGGTTTTGTTTGTTTGGTTGGTTGGTTTTTTGTCTATGTTGCTCACTGCTAGTTTTCCAGTACCTAAAATTGTGTCTCGCACATAGTATATACTAAATAAATATTTGTTGAATGACTGTATACCATTAAACATGTAGCCTTCTAAGAAGCAAGTCCTCCATTAAAGTTGTTGAACATACAAATACTGTGGGGTTTTTTTCCTGTGTGCAAATATATACTCCATCTCACCCTCTAAAAGGCATGTGGTGACCCTGTTTCAAATTAAAAAAAAAACAACTAGCTACTTTGAGACAGAATAGAGACTACTACTTCTGAACCAAAATACATCAAAGCTCTATAGTGTTCAGTTTTGTAAGGGTGATGAAAAATCCTTGGTCATAATTCATTTTTAGTATAATCTTGTCAGATAGAGTGTCATAAACTATCACTTTATACATGAACTAACTTCCAAAAAATAAAACTAGAGAACAATTGAATTCAAAGAAAACCTTTTTGAGGCTTACTATGAATAATTTTTTTACATTTGGCAAAATATGTATATATTGAGTAAACATGAGGTTTTTAAGATATACTTTAAATGATGTAGTCCTATGATATAGTCCTATTTAAAAAGAAGAAATGGCAAAATTGTCCAGAAAAAGAATCAGTCTGTGATCTAAACTTAAACAGTAATTCTCTGGTTAAAAAAGTAAAGTTGATGAGGACCTCATAAAAATTATCAAATGAGATTCTAGAAAGTCACAGTAAACTCATTTCGCCTTCCACTTTAGATACAATTTTTCGATAGTGAAAATATATGCTTTGATTTTTATGGATCCCTTATTTTTTACATTTATTTCAATTATGGGCAATATCAAATAGCATATCCAAAATGCAGTAGTATAATATAAGATTTCAATGTGTGGTTAGCTAAGAAAAATGATTTATATAAAGCACTAGACTCGAACATGATGAATACAGCAAATACATTTTTCTGTAAAGATCTAAACGTGTTTAGGTGTACTTTGAACTGGATTTGTTCAAGTCTGCAATTCTCTCTCTAGTAAGTGTCATCAAAAAACATTTGGTGTATATGTGGACTATAAAACTGAAAGTAACAAAGAAAAACTCATGAATACAGTCAGCAGTTTAGTGGTTACCTGAGGGTAAGAGGGGTGGGGTGGGGGAGTACAGGAAGAGTCAAATATATGGTGATGGCAAGAGAACTGACTTGGGGTGGTGAGCACACAATGCAACACATAGACGATGTAGTATAGAACTGTACACTTGATACCTATGTAATTTTTACCAACCAATGTAATCCCAATAAAATGAACAATTAAAAAAAAAAAACATTTGGTGAAGTAGTGTCTACTGATTTATTAAACACTTGTGTCCCAAAAAGGGTAGGGCGCTGTGGAGGATAGAGATTGATGCACAAACTGTAGTTGCCCATCACCCCTTAATAGGCAGCATACAAATGCCATTCATGCAATCCTTAAAAAGATCTCAGCGTTATAACCAAAATGCCCTTAACTTTCTTTCATGGCCCATTTGAAAGCTTTTATTTCGGATTCATCTTAACATTTCTTGAATATATCAAAATGAAATGAAAATATCAAAGTGCCTTAAAAAACAACACTTCCACCAAAGATTTTTTTTGGGGGGGGCGGGGAGCAGGTTCAACCTCAGGTTTCTTGGTTTATCATGTCTTAACGGAGACTGGATGTAAGGGTCCACCAGAACCTCACTACCTATGCTCTAAAGAATTTTTTCCCCAAAAAACATCTCTCAAGATTTGAAAGCATGCTTTCTGACTCTCAATACAGAGATTTTATGAACAAGTTCACACTCGTCCCACCAGTTCCTTTTAGCCATATCTGCTCCTCGGTCATATATCCTCTTATTTTGACTTTCTAGATAATAGTGCCTGGATTCTGTCAGTCTAGTCTCTTAAGATACTCACTGATGGATGCCTTTGATCATTGTTGGCTTCTTCCATACTTCTGCCTTTCTTTCTTTATTTCTTTTCTTTATTTCTTTCTTTCGTTTGGGGGTGGAGAGGGGGAAGCAATATTCAACATGCAGGCATGGATTCACTATAATTTTATGAAAGTATAAGTTCTGTTTTCTGTCTTGTTTCAGTAATTTTTAAGTATCACCTAGCGTGGGTAGATTTCAGGCTTTTTGGAGCTGTGTTTCACGCTGTGTAAATGCAACTATATAGAATAACTCCTCAGTTTCTTTCCAGAATAGTGATTATTAGCTCAGAACAGAGCCCTTCATTTTTCCTCTTCCTCCTTATCTAGACTGAAGCTTGTTTTGCACTCTTCATGTTCTTGGGTAAATGAATGAAGGAAAAAATAGGTAATTGTTAACCAGTGTGTTAAAGTGGCAAGTAGAAATTATTGTATCAGCCCACGTTCATATTCCCACAGGGAGGATACTCTTACATACTAATGATTAAACAAATCAGGTTCACCTAGATAATGTCACACAAAGTTTGGCCTTATACTTTTTATCTGGTTGCTTTCTAATTTGAAAATGAGTGGGTGGGACTAAGTGATCTTTAAAACCCTTCCCAGCTCTAAAATTTTACTGATTCTCCTGAAACAGGAAACTGCTACCCAAGGATGACTTTATCTACAGTGTGGTTTTTGCCATTTAGTATTTAAATATTGTCTGGAGAAACTTATACCACAGCCAACTTGGAGATAGATACATATCATAATTAGTTTGATTATACTGGGTTGAAAATGAAATGCACAATACACTACAGGATAATAAATTTCTATTTAGATAGTTATAGTTGAGACAGAGTTAATTTCTCAAAATAAGTACCCTTCATAAATAAGCGTGAGAAGAAAGGTGAGTGAGCTTTGTCCCCAAGCACCTGTCTTTAGAAATTCTAACAATACTTTATTAAAATTCACCATTTTGACCATGTTAAAATGTTATTAGCATTTAGTGCATTCACCATGTTGTGTGACCATCACCACTATCTAAGTCCAGAACATTTCCATCACCCCAAGAGGGAACCCTATTTAATATCACTTTTAAGGAGAGGGAGTAAACATTTCATGGATGCTTGGACTGAAACCATTAACCCTTTGACATACTAAGATGTCTCAAATATGTCACGTGTTTCTTAAGCCATTGTAAACATTGATGTCTCTGAGACACACAAATTTAATTTGCTTTGAGTGTAGTTATAATGCAATTATCAAGAAATAATTATATATACTTAGTGTTAAAGTGTGAGCTATAGAAATAATCCCTTTAAGATGTCTGTTTTGAATTTGTACAAAAGTGACACTGAAAGCCAAATTGGGTATTTGAGTGAAAACAGCAAGACTGATAGTCAACAAATTTGTCCGGCTGACTATTTAACAGAAGATTCAAGCAGAGTTAACTCTATCCAAAGTACTGTTCATAAATGTGCAAGACCTATATGTATATCAAGCAGTGATCAATGTGATTCAGGACACAAAGATGGAATTGGGAAGAAAAAGAAAATATTCCAAATATAAAACCATTTACCCAAATTGTCAGTATAAAAACTTTAGTTTTGCCAAGACTAGGAGCAAATCCTACACCTCTTTGTGTTTAAACAAGTGCTAAGTGATGATTTTTAAAAAATGATAACCATAGAAACAAACAGATAGGCAAGTCAAAAGATAAAGGACCAGAACTAGAAAAAGGATGATGAATGGTTTCCAGTAACAAATGATGTATCATAATGTTGCAAGTACAAAAAATCTAAAATAGAATTGTACTGGTCAAAAGGAGCAATACTAAAGACACTGATATTTTAAAAACTGTGCCTCACAAATATTTCTTAGCTAAATCACATTTTCTTCATTTTGTGAATAATGAAACTGTATGTAAGGAAGACAGAATATGAAAAGTATGTACTCGACTCTTTGAATAAGTTTGAACAATTATACACAGCAGATGAAGATGTCTCCCTAGATGAGTCACTGATGAAATTCAAAAGACCAGTGGGGTATGTGCAATTAGCTACCAAACATGCCAAATTTGGAATCAAAGTTTACAAGTTATGTAAATCCAATACTGGATATTGCACCCGCAAATGTTAAGTTAAAAAAAATAGTATTTTTTGCTCACATAGAATTTAATTTAATTCCTATATCAAGGGGTTAAGAAGATACAAGATTTCAAAACTAATTAAACTCATACCTTGAGAATAGCATACTAAGTAATGAGATAGTTCTAAGGTCAGTGTATTCTTATTAGGTTATGGTTTTATCTCATGTGTGATTTTTAGTTTTTTATTTTTTATTTTTTACTTTTTCTGTTTATGTAGGATACAACATGCTACTATAGCAGCATTTTCCTCACAATATGAGAACATAATTTGTTTTTCAGAAGATTAATTAGCTAAAAAATATTCTGGGGGAAAGCCGGGACGGCTCAGCGGGTTGAGCGCTCGCTTTGAGGCCATGAGGACCGAGGATCGAATCCCGGCTCCGGCCCAGGCAGGACCCACGTGCTGAACTGGGGAGTTCCCACAGTTCGGTTCTCTGACTGTCTCTGTCTCTGTCTCTCTATCTGTCAAAAAGTAAAATAGAAATAAATATGCACTGAAGACA
>PVKE010011202.1:0-40782 GCA_004027555.1 Craseonycteris thonglongyai
TCTTCAGTGCATATTTATTTCTATTTTACTTTTGACAGATAGAGAGAGAGACAGAGACAGAGACAGCTAGAGAACCGAACTGTGGGAACTCCCCAGTTCAGCATGTGGGTCCTGCCTGGGCCGGAGCCGGGATTCGATCCTCGGTCCTTGTGGCCTCAAAGCGAGCGCTCAACCCGCTGAGCCGTCCCGGCTTTCCCCAAGAATTTTTATTTTTAAAAGCAATAGTTTTTAAATTTTATACTTAAAGGTGAGAGTATTTCTGGGCAGCATTTCCAGATTTATATATATATATATATATATATATATATATGTAGTATCATTTTATACATTGCTATGTAGGGGAAATTAAAAAGATGTAAATAAACCATATGAATTTACCTTTAGATGTTATATTGCAATTCAAGTTTATATTGTAGAATAGATTGTTGTATTTGTCAATATAAGCTAGATCGTGCTTTGATTAAAAGGGGGGAATAAAAACACAACCTTAAACTCCAGTAGCTTCATAACAATAAGTTGTTTCTTGTTTACTACGTCTGTTGTCTTTTCTGGCAAATGTATTTCATAAGGAGACTCAAGAAATTGACTTTTACTTTCTTCTAATAGTTTTCAGAACATATCAATTTAACTTTTATCAAAACCATTTAAGCAAGTACATTCTTTAAATGTATATAAGATAATAGCAACTTTTGATTTTTATTCAAAGCTACAAATTTTTATTCATATAATCTTTAGGATACTTTTTTTTTCTTTTCATTTATCTTCACGATATTTATCTTACACTTGCTACATTGTTTTATAAGTGATATTTGAAAGGCTTGTTTATATGATTACCTTTTTAATTGTAAGGTAACACCACATGGCCCCTCCTCCCCCCAAAAAATAAAAAAACTAAATCGATTTAACTTATTGTGTTCTTTTTAATTTTTTTAAATTTACTTTATTGTTTTTGACAGACAGAGACAGAGACAGAGAAACAAAGGGAAGGGGGAGGGCCCAGAGCAGTATTCATAGCTTTACATCATCAGTTTTCAACATGGTTTTGTTCCACACAGGTGGGCTGGGGCCACACAGGGCAGGAACTGGGTTGGGGGCCTCCCACATGGGAGACATGCCCCCTCAAGCCAGGGGCCAAGCTGGGGTGTGTGTGGTGGAGACTGATCTGGACGCTTCCCGCATGGGAAGCACATCCCAGTTCAGCATTTGGGTTTGCACAGGCTGGGGCTGGGATTTGATCCTTGGTCCCCAGGGCTGCAAAGTGAGTGCTTAAGCCACTGAGCCATCCTGGCTTCCCCCAACTTTTTCCTTGAAATAGTTCAGCCAAATGACCTGTATAAGCATTTAAAACTGGAGATATCGGGATAGCTCAGCAGGCTAAACTCTTTCTTTGCAATTTCTAGGTCCAGGGATCAAATTCTGGTCCCAAACCATGCAATCCCTTATGCTAAACTACGACTCAGCTGGTAACCGCTGGGAGGTGGAGAAGATTCTTGCCTCCCATGTGGGAGGTCCTCAGTTCAGTTCGCTCCCCATGCAGCCCTACATCCATCTGTGCGAAATGAAATCATGTCACAACTAATGATGTGCAACTATAGAGACTATTCTGGGCCCTCCCCTGAGTTTTCTCTCACCTCTCAATAAAATAAAACTTAAAAAAAAATTTTTTTTTTAAGCATTTAGAACCAGCATTGATTTTGGCTATTTCAGTTTAATTGTGTTCCTCAAATAATAGTATATTTGTTTAAATAAAGTAATTTAGAAAGTGCCCTAAAATACAAAATAATTCCAAAAATCTGAAAGTAAGACAATATCCTTTTATTCTGAGGCATACTTTCAGGTAAAATATTAAGGGTCTAGTCTATTATATTCTAGTCTATTATATGCTAAGTACTGAAAGAAAGATAATACAAAGGGGCTGACTGAGAGACCTGAAAACTGAGGGTGTGGATATGAGCATGTGCACCATTTTGATGCTGATGGGGAAGGGTGGCCCCTCTCAGGGAATGACATGTATACTGGTGGCCAAATGAGGGAGTAAGTAAACCATGTGAAATTTGGAGGAAGGACATTCCAGGGAGAAGAAATATTAAACACAAAGCACAAGGGCCATAAGGCACGGACATGTTCAGCTTGTTCAAGGAAAGGAGGCCATTCTCTGGGCAGAGAGCTGTAGAAGATTAGTTCAGAAAAGTGGGCAAGGTGTGAATCATGTGGGCCATGGTACGGGCTTTAGATTTACACATGGTAAGAAATAGCCCTTGGAGTATTTTGAGAAGGGATGTAGTATGATCTGATTCATATTTTACAAAGGCCAGTCTGTTTTGTTCAGAAAGAATAGTACCCAGGGGCAGGAGTGGAAGCATTCCAGGTAGGAGGCCAAGGCTCTAGTCTAGGTGGAAGCTGATGGAAGTAGAGAGGAGAGAAATGGACAGAATTCAACAAGGAAATTCCAAAGGTACACAATGAAATGGAAAAATATTTTCACCTCATATCACAAAGGATTTAGTTTCTACAATTCAATATAAAATAAACTGCTAGTCTTAAAGAAAAATGGATAAAATATTAACATGAAGTTTGCATACAAAAATACAAAAGGTCTCTAAATGTATGTTAAGCTGCTCAACCTCATTCCTAACAAGAAAATTAAAATTAAAATTAGGCTGAAATACATGTTTAACTAGAAAATTGGCAAAATGCAAAGAGTTTATTAGAACATAGACTTGGAGAAGGTGTGAAGAAATAAACACTCTCATGAATGCAAATTTCTGGTATGATATAAATTAGTATACTTTGTGTGATGGAAAATTTGGAGATGTCTATCAAAATTACAAATGTACTCATTTTTAAATCATACAATTCTGCTTATCATAATTATCCTACAGATAAAACTTTAGATCACATCTTTCTACCTGCATTACCAATTTTTCCCTTGCTACTGGGTTGTTACTTTCGGCATTCAAGTAAGCTGCAATTTCACCCATATTAAAATGTTAATAGACTTACCGGTTTTTGTCTTACTTTATTGGCCACTTAGTCATAGCCTTTCTTCCTGGTTTGGCCTTATCCCCAGGACTTCTAATTAGTAGAGGGTACCAGGTCTCAGTCCATAGCTTTTTCTCTATCCATGCTCTCGATCCATGCTGCTCATATTGGTGATTTCATCTAGTTTCATGTATTATTTTTTAAAGATTTATTTTATTATTTGAGAGAAGATGAGAGAGAAGAGAGAGAGAGAGAAGGGGGAAGGGCCCAGAGCAGTCTCCATAGTTTTATGTAATTAGTTGTAACATAGTTTCATTCCACACAGGTGGATGTGGGACTGTGTAGCGGGAACTGAACCTGAGGCCTCCCACATGGAAGAGAGAACCGTTGCTGTGGTCTGAGGCAGAAACTCAGCCAGGGGCTTCCCACACAGCAGGTGAGAACCTTTGCGCCATCTGGCAATTATCAGTTGTGCCACAGTTCAGCATATGGATTTGCATGGGCCAGGGCTGGCCCCGGACATTGTGGTTGCAAGGCAGCATTCATCCTGTTGAGCTATCCCTCCCCACCCCCAGTTTCATGGCTTTAAATTTTCTTACATATACTGACAACGGAAGAATTTAAAATCTTTAGCAGAGCCCTCTGCTCTGTAATCTAGACACATATATCCAGGATCCTCCTTGATATCTCTGTCTGGATACTTGATAAATTATTTTAACCAAAAATATTCAAAGTCAAACTTATCTCCTCCTACCGAAACATGGTCCTTCAGTGGTCCTCTTATACTCAGAAAATGGCATACCCATTCTTTCAGCTGCTTGTACACACTCCTGGTTTCATTATTTGATTTTTCTCTTTCTCTAATGTTCACATCTTCGTTAGCAGATTATTTTGGCTTGACATTAAAATTATGTACAGAATTTAACAACCACTTACACAACCATTGCCAACAACCTAGTACAAAATATCTTTTTAAAATTGTAATAGCCTACTAATTGAGTACCTTATTTTCATTTTTGTCCACCCTGCCCCTGCAACATAATTTAATTTCAACACAGAAATCAGAGTGATCTTTAAAGACTTAAGCTAGATCATGTTACTATTTTGATCAAATTCCGGAATTTCATTTGGAGTAAAGGTGAAAGTCCTTACAATGATCCACAAAACCACATAGAATCTAACTCCCAGGCCTAGTTCCCTATGCCACTCTGGTTTCCTTGAATAAATAACTGAAGAGCAGTACAGATTAAGCAAATATTTTGGGAGTAGATATGTCAATGGATTGGGTGTAATAGGATTAGGAAAGAGCAATTAAGAATGGTAAATGACATTAGATTTTGGCCTGAGTATCTGGGTAAATATTGTGTTACCTTTCATGAGAAAGACTGGAAAAAGTTAGGTATGGGTCTGATGTATATATGTGGAATAGGGTTATAGACAGTAGATAAGGATTATGTCGTGTACATTTTAGGTTTTAGGCACCTATTAGACATCTAAGTGAAGATCATGAGTATACAGTTGGTTATACAAATCTGGTAAGAGAAAACTAGGTGAGTGTGAAATCATGAATGTTAGAAAAGAAAATGTTTCAAAGAAAATATAATGATGAGCTTATTTTTGATGCTGTTAAAATTAAAACAGAGGTTGGTAATGAATTAGACAAATGCTAATTATTAGTGACCTTGAAAAAGTCCTATCAATTGAGTGATGTGATGGATTAAGAAGAGATTGGGGTGAGTTAAATGGAGGAAAGTTTATACAACTGACTTGATGGTGGGAAGGTAAGTTGGTCCCCTTCTGTTTACATTCTTTTTAAACATATATTTATTGTGATATAATTAACAAACTGTAAATTTATAATTTAAAGTGTACAATTCAGTGGTGTTTATATATTTATAAGATTGTGCAACCATCACCACTATCTAATTTCAAGACATTTTCAATACCCCCAAATGAAACCCCATATTCATTAGCAGTAATTTTTCATCTTCTGCACCCCAGCCTCTAACCACTAACTTCTGGCAACCATTAATTTACTTTCTGTCTCTATGGAATGGCTTATTCTAAACATTGCATGCATATGGAATCATACAATGTGTCACCTTTTCTTTCACTTAACATGTTTTCAAGGATTATCTATGTTGTAATATGTGTCAGTACTTCATTCTTTTTATAGCTGATAATTATTCCATTGTATGGATATTCACATTTTGTTTATTCATTCATCAGTGTATAGGCATTTCAGTTGTTTCCACCTTTTGGCTATTATGAATAATGCTGTTATGAACATGTATGAACAGGTTTTTCTGTGAACATATATTTTTTATTTCTGTTGACATAACTAGAAGTACTATTGCTGGGTCATATACTAACTAAATTATATGTTTGACAGTTTGAAGAACTGTTTTACAAAGAGGCTGTGACATTTACATTCCCACCAGCATACTAGGGATGAATATTTCTCCACATCCTCAACAACACTTTTATTTTCTAACTTTATGATTACAGCCATACTAGTGGGTGTGAAGTAGCATTTCATTTTTTTCTCCAGTTTTATTGTGAGATAGCTGACATATACATATCATTGTATACATTTAAGCTGTGCATCACGATGGTTAGATTTACAAATATTATGAAATGATTATTGCAATATGTTCATCTAACATCTATCATCTCATATAGATGCAATATAAGGGACAGGAAGAAAACAAATTTTTTTTCTCCTAATGAGAACTTAGGAATTACTTTCTTAACTTTCCTAAAGACCATGTTGCAGTGTTATATGATCATGTTGTACAGTACATATATAGTCATCATGCTGTACATTACACATCAAGTACTTATAACTAGGAATGTATACTTTTGACCACTTTCTTCCAAGTGTCCCTCATCCCACCCTCTGCGTCTAATAACTACATGTCTGATCTGTAGGCCTGGATTTTTTTTAATCTTTTATTTTTGCTTTAAATTCCATATATAAGTGATATCATATGGTATTTGTCTTTTATGATAAGTGAAATAAGTCAGACAAAGACTTATTAGGGTCCATCCATATTGTTTTGAACAGTAAGATTTCCTAAGTTCTTTGGTTTAATACTATTCTAGTATGTGTGTGTGTGTGTGTGTGTGTCTCTGTGTGTGTATGTTTGTATCACAACTTTTTAAACCATCAGTGGATACTTGTCTGTTTCCATGTCTTGGCTATTGTAAATAATTTTTCTATGAATATGAGGGTGCAGATATCTTTTTAAGTTAGTGTTTTTATTTCCTTTGGATATATTCTCAATTGGAATTTCTGAATCATACAATAGTACTATTTGTAATTTTTTGAGGATCCTCTAGTTTGTTTTCTATAATGATGTATCAATTTATGGATCCACCAACAGTGCATGAGGGTGCCCTTTTCCTCCTATCCACGTCAGCATTTGCTATCCCCTGTCTTTTTTATGATGGCGCTTCTAACAAGCATAAGGTGATATCTCATTGGAGCTTAATCAGCAATTTTTCTAATGACTAGTGATGTTGGACATCTTTTCAGGGACCCATTGGCCTCTTTTATGTCTTCTTTAAAGAAATGTTTATTCAGTTCCTTTGCTCATTTTTTTTTTTTAAAGAATTTTTTTTTAATATTTATTTATTTATTTATTTATTTTGACAGAGAGAGAGAGAGAGAGAGAGAGAGAGAGAGAGAGAGAGAGAGAGAGATACAGAGACAGAGAGAGAACTGAACTGGGGGAGCTCTCAGTTCAGCATATGGGTCCCCACAGGCCAGGGCCGGGATTTGATCCCCGGCCCCTGGTGCTGCAAAGTGAGCGCTTAACCCACTGAGCCACCCTGGCTTCCCCTGCTCATTTTTTAATTGAGTTATTTGTGGGGTTTTTTATTGAGTTGTAGACTCACTGTAGTTTGATATGTACTTTTTAGATGACTATTAATGTTGAACATCTTTTATTGTGCTTATTGTATATCTTTAGAGAAACGCCCATTCATATCTATTGCCCATTAAATTGTTACTTAACTTTTATATTTTTGAGTTGTAAAAATTCCTTATATTTTAGATACAAATTCAGATATCGAGATATAAAATTTGCATATATTTTCTCCCATTTCTTTTGGTCATTTTTTTCACTTTCTTGATATAGTCTTTTAATACAAAGTGTTTAATTTCGATGACGTCAAATGTATCTAGATTTTCTTTGATTGTTTGTACTTTTGTTATCATTTCTAAGAAAATGTTGCCTAATCCAAGGTCATAAATATTTACATCTACGAGGGCTGTCTGGAAAGTATCCAGCCATGCAACCATTTTCATTATACTGACAATGGCTGGACTTTTTCCAGACAGCCTTCATATATATTTTTTTTCTATTAAAGATGTAACTCTTACATTTTTAAAATCTGTTTTGCATTAATTTTTGTAAGTTACGTGGTAGTATCATTTTGATATTACTGTACATAGAATTCCTCTTAATTTAATTTTCAGATTATTCATTGCTAATGTATAGAAACACACTGACTTTTCAACAAGATCTGACAATTAAATTCACAAACTTGCCACCATGTGCTTATATTGGCAGCACTGTACAAACTCAGTAAGGTTGGTACTTGTATATTGTTCTTGTGTATCCTGCCTGAAACCTTGATGAAAACACTTACCATGATACAATAAAATCTCAGTTAACCGGTATCCCTGGAGATTGGTAGATGCTGGAAAACTTGAAACCTTGCTTTTATTCTAACACAGGTGTTTGATGGTATAAACTTCTAAGAGAAACATCCCACAGATTCTAATAAGGTGTGTCTCTATCTTCACTGAGTGTAACTTCTAATTTTCCTTTTGGCTTCTTCTTTGAGTAATGGGTGATTTAAATGTGCACTATTTAGTTTTGAAATATTTGGAAAATTTCCAATGATCTTTAGATTACAGATTTCCAATAATTCCATTATTGATCAGAGAACCTAATCTATATGATTGGATTTTTAAAAATTGCTTGAGATTTGTTTTAAGGCACAGAATATAATCTGTATAGGTAAATGCTTTGTGTAAACTTGAGAAAACTGTTTATTTCACTTTTGTTTTGTGCAATATTATATACAGATCATTGAGGAAAAAGTGGTGATGGCATGTTTTAGCCTTCTCATTCATTGTTGATATTCTGCCTATTCTGTTATGGAGAGGAGTGTTAAAATCTCAAAGTATAATGATGTATTTGTCTATTTTTCTGTGCAGTTCTATACGTTTTTACCTCATATACATATTTTGAACCACTTAGCTGCACAAATATTTGAGATCATCATGTCTTCTTGATAAAATGAACATAAACTTTTTGAAATGACAAAAAGATGTGTTCTCATTTGGATTGTTTCCAATAAAAAAAATCTTATTTTATATAAGGATTAGAAAAGATTATGACTGATATTTTTATCTGCTCTGAAAATTTCTTTGTTTAATGTTAATATGGCCACCTCAGCTTTCTTTTGACTAGTGTTAGCATGGTTTATCTTTTTCAGTCCTTCTAACATCCTTCTAACATCCTTCTTGTAGGCAGCATATAATTGGATTGTTCTTTTAAATCCAATGTGACAATTTTACTGTTTTAATTGCAGTGCTTAGACCATTTACATTTAATAAGTTACTGATATGGTTAGGTTTGAGTCTATCATTTTGCTATTTGTTTTCTATTTATATTAGTTAAATACATTCTTTGTTTTCTCTTTTCCTCTTTTCCTATATTCTTTTGGATTGAGTATTTTTTATGAATTATTTTTTTCTACTTTTTTGTGTAATTTACTCTATCTTTCTTCAATAATTTTAATGATTGCTTTATCTTGTCACAGTCTATGTTCAAGTGATATTATACCACTTAGGTTCCACAATAATAATTTTACAATAGTATATTTCCATTTCTCCTTTCTGGCCTCTATGCTAATATCATGTATTTTATTTATACATATATGTTAACGCCACAGACCATTGCTATTATTTTTTGTTTGAACAGTAAATCATCTTTTAGAGGATTTAAAGAATATGTCTTATATATTTACTCATGTACTTAACAATTCCTTTGCTCTTTATCCCTTTGTGTATATTCATATTTCTTTCTGGTATTATTTTCCTTTTGCCTGAAGAACATTTATACATGAAACATTTCTGATTGTAAAGGGTGTCCCAAAATTCACGCAAGATTTGAATTTTGTGTCATTTGTGCAGTAAAGTGTTGCCAACAACAAGAAAAAGATAGCATGACAGCTGACAGTTCAGAGTTATTAAAAATGGAGCGCTACACAAAAGAAGAACGTGTTTTCATTGTTGAGCAATAAAAATTTACAATTTTTAATTATAAACCTGTTTTCTATCAAAATTACTTCTTGTGTGAATTTTGGGACACCCTTTATGTATCTGCTGGTAATAAATTCTCTCAGCTTTTGTATGTCTGAAAATATTTTTAATTCATTGTATAGCAAGATACATAATTCTAGGCTGACAAATTTTTTCATTAGTTTAAATAGTTGTTCTACTTTACTCTCATTTGGATTGCTGCCATTAAAAAAGAAAAATCTCACATCACTTTTATCTTTGTTGCTCTGTATATAATATGTCTTTTTTCTCTGGATACTTTAGGTTTTTCTTCTTTATCACTATTTTTTAACACTTTGGTGATGGTGGGACTTAGTATAATTTTCTGTTTATTGTGATTGGGTTACATGCAGTTTCTTAGATTTGGAGGTTTATAGTTTTTACGTTTGGAAAGTTTTTAGATGTACTTCTTCAAATAGTATTTCTGCCCCTAGTCTTTTTCTTCTGTGAAGACACTAGTTACCCACACTTGAAATTTTCCCAAAACTCACTCGTTTCCATAGCTATGCATTTAAATTCATTGATCTTATTTCCTGCTATATCTAATTTGCTTTTAATTCCATTCAGTGTATTTTTCATCTCAGACATTGTTTTTCATCTCTACACATTTGATGCTTGTTTGTTTATCTCTGCTTAACTTTTTGAGTAAATAAAATATATAGTCACAATAATTATTTTAATGTCCTTTACTGCTAATTGTATAATCTGTGTAAATTTGGGGTCAGTTTTGCCTGGTTATTCTTTCATTGTGGGTTGTATTTTTTTTTTATCTCTTTGCCACACCCATAATCTTTGATTGCATGCATACTTTGGATATATTTTGTTGGATGATGGATACTTTTGAATTTTCATAAATCTTGAGTATGGTTTAAGAATGATGTTCAGTTATCAGCAAACAGTTTGATCCTCTCAGGTTTCATATTTATGGCTTATTTGGGAGGCTGGGAGCAGTTCTCAGACTAGAGGTAATTATTTCAAACTAATGAGGTAATACCTTCTTGAGTAATCTACCCAGTGCCTTAAGAATTATGAGTTTTTCCAGTTTGGCTAGTCAGAGCAGGCACTATCCTTGGCCCTGTGGGTGCTCTAGGCACAGGTTCTCTATTCCTTCCAGGTAATTCTTTCCAGGGCCCCATGTAGTTTCCTCACAGACATGTGATCAGGTCTGCTGAATATTTGACAAGGGTCCTTCTACAGACTGCCAACATTCTCTCTATGTAGCTCTCTCTTCTTTGTTATTTGTTCTGTCAACTCTGACTGCCCTATTTTCACACGAGTCTCATTTTTGTCTCTTCAATTCATGGTTCCAACTGGGCTTCACATCAGTTTCATTTCCATATGGCATGGCCTGAAAACTCTCTCAAGTTAGCATATTGGGATAACAAAAATACCTTTTGTCCCCTGTCTTTCAGGAATCACTGTTCATCACTGCCTGATACCCAGTGTCTTAAAAACCATTGTTTCATGTGGTATTTTGTCTGTTATGTTTTTGTTTTCATTTTGTTTTGTTTTGTTTTTTACAGGTGAAAGCATAAATCTAGTCCCTATAACTACATCTGAGCCAAATAGCTTTTCTTAATGAAAGGTAGCAGGTAGGACTCTGAAATGGCCCACCATTGATGTTTTTTCTTCCATTTTTTGATGAGAATGGAAAAAGTGACTCAAGTCATTACTAATTATATATATATTTACAGTGTTTTCTTTTCTTTTTTATGCTTCTCAGATTACCTCAAATGGATTTCTTCTCAAAAAACAAGAAAATCCCACTAGAGAAGAATCATAGTATGGAATGCTAAACCAGCCTTTGTCCAGTCAGTTTACAGATTCAACTGTTGACACAGGGATTGGATAGATGGGAAGTTGCAGATCACATGTAATATGTGATGAACTGGGGAAATGGCAGTAAATGTAGAGGTAGGCCTGGTCCAAAGTAATTAAAATTCAATAGTATGACAACCAATAAGAGGGCCCTAACTTTCTCACCCAACGTAATAGCACTATTAGCATCCTAAACTACTACCACCTACCTTGACCATAAGTTATTAAAATACTCCATGAAAAAAAAAATCAAAAAAGAGCAGACACAATATTAATAATTGAGAAAATTAATTCTCCTAAACAAGTTAGTACTTTTTTTTTTTTAAAGCAACCCTGGAGACATTATATGTCCACAAACCTTATAAATATACTCACGTCATGGGTAATGCATCTCTTTCTTTCTTCCCAACAAATAGCCCTACTTCTACAACCTGCTTGTCCTGTTTTACAGTCTGCTTTGGTCAGTATTTTCATAAGCTAGGAAGAAAGTTAACTGATACAGCTAGAGATGTGAAACTAGTCTTGGAAACCTATTGACAAAATAACTTTAAAAGAGATATATTTGGGAAAGCTGAGATGGCTCAGAGGGTTAAGCGCTCGCTTTGAAGCCCCAGGGACCAAGGATCGAATCCCGGCCTCAGCCCATGTGGACCCACATGCTGAACTGGGGTATGCCCCCAGTTCAGTTCTTGCCAGGACCTATGTGGGAGGCTCCCGGCCCAGTTCCTGCCCTGTGCAGCCCGGTGCCCACATGTGGAGTGAAACTATATGGAAAACTAATGCTGTCAACTATGGAGACTGCTCTGGGCCCTCCCCCTTCTCTCTGTCTCTCTCTGTCTCTGTTTCTGTCAAAAATCAATAAAATAAATCTTTAAAAAAAAAACCTTCTTTAAAAAAAATAGATATATTTGAAGAGCTGGGGTCAATATTTTTCAAATAATAACTTCTAGACTTTAAATAGCTATGGCTTGGTTTTCACTCTCCTAGGATTTCAATGGTAGCTGAGAGTATCATTTAGGAATGGTAATAATATGTAGCATTGTACTCATTATGACCTAGCTGTGATGCTTATAAAATTCTGAGTACTGCTGCTACTTAAGGCAGTCTATGCATGTATAGGCCCCAAATTTCTGAGTCATATTGTGACTGAAATATTTGCTCCTGCTATTAATTAGAGTTTCTTTGCCTTGAAGAACATCAAAAGGTATCAACATATAATAGTCAGATATAAAGTATTAATGTGGTTTTTAAATATCCAGTAAAAATACAAAAGATATTGTGTGAAGAATGCCCATCTTGTTTAGGCAATCAAGCCACAATACTGAGCAGCAAGATTAGTCTCTTCAACAAATACTTAGTAGGACACATCACTACTGTGACAGTAACCACTAACTTTCAGTGGGTTTATGGGTTTATAGATCTCTAAGACAGATTATGTTTCATGATTGAACTGCATTTTAAAAGATCTTTTCCAGAGAAAAGACACAAATAATCCAAATTTGAAATGAAAAAAATTATAACTGATATCACAGAAATATAAAGGATCATACAAGAATACTATGAAGGGCTATATGCCACCAAATTTTGCAACCTAGAGGAAATGAACAAGTTTCTAGAAATGTGTAGTTTACCTAGACTGAATCAAGAAGAACTGGATAATCTTAACAGACTAACAGTAAGGAAATTTAACCAATCATCCAAAACCTCCCCAAAAGCAAGACTCCGGGATCAGATGGTCTCATTAATGAGTTTTACCAGGCATTCAAAGAGGAACTAACAACTATCCTCCTGAAACTTTTTCAAAATATTGAACAGTCATACTTCCCAACTCATTCTATGAGGCCAACATTACCCTAATATCAAAGCATGGTAAGGGCAAGACAAAAAAAGAAAACTATAGAACATTATCTATGACAAACACAGACGCAAAAATCCTTAAAAAAATACTAACAAATAGAATACAACAATGCATTTAAATATTTATTTATTTATTTATATTTATTTTTGACAGAGAGAGAGAGAGGAGAGAGAGACAGAGACAGAGAGAGAGCTGAACTGGGGGAACTCCCAGCTCAGCATATGGCTCTGCACGGGCCGGGGCCGGGATTCGATCCCTGGTCCCCGGTGCTGCAAAGTGAGCGCTTAACCCACTGAGCCATCCCGGCTTCCCCCAACAATGCATTTAAAAGATTATACATTATGATCATGTGGGATTCATCCCAGGGACACAAGGATGGTTCAACATTTGCAAACCAATCAACGTGATACACCACATAAAACAAAAGATACAAACCATATGATTTTATCATTTGATGCAGAAAAAGCATTTGACAAGATACAACATTTGTTTATAATCAAAACACTTAATCAAATGGGTAAAGAAGAAAAATACCTCAAAATAATAAAGTCCACATATGACAAACCCTCAGCGAATATCATACTGAATGGGAAGAAACTGAAATCTTTTCTTCTAAAATCAGGAAAAAGACAGGGATGTCCCTTGTCACCCTTGCTATTCAGTATAGTGCTGGAAATTCTAGCCAGAGCAATCAGGCAGAAAAGAAATAAGGAGAAAGAAATAAGCATCATTCAAATTGGGAGTAAAGAAGTTAAACTGTCACTTTTTGCAAATGACATGATCCTTTATATAGAAAATCCTAAACACTTTGCTAGAAAACTATTAGAAGTAATAGATGAATACAGTAAAGTTACAGGATACAAAATCAATGTACAAATCCATAGCATTTTTATATATGCACAACAAAACTTTAGAAAAAGAAATGAGAAAACCAGTATCTTTTCTGATCACAACAAAAAGAATGAAATACCTAGGTATAAATCTAACAAAGAATGTGAAGGACTTATACACCCAAAACAATAAGATACCATTAAAAGAAACTGAAGAAGACACAAAGAAACAGAAAGATATTCTGTGTTGGAAGAATCAACATACGGTAGTTAAAATGGCCTTATTACCCAAAACAATATATAGATTTAATGCAATTCCCATCTAAATCCCACAGGCATGCTTTCAAGGAATATATTTTTTAAAAATCATCAGATTCATATGGAACCACAAAAGACCCTGAATTTCCAAAGCAATCCTATGAAAAAAGAACGTCTGGAGGCATCATGCTCCCCGACTTCAGTCTATATTACAAAGCCTCAATAATCAAAACAACTTGGTATTGGCAGAAAAAGAGATATAAAAATCAAATGGTATAGAATCAAAAACTCAGAAATAAACCCATAAATATATGGACAGATAATTTTTGACAAAGGAGCAAAAATATGGAATGGAAAGAAAAGAAAACCTCTTCAGTAAATGGTGCTGGGAAAATTGGAAAACCACATACAAAAGAATAAATCTGGGCTGCGAACTATCACCTTATACCAAATTTAACTCAAAGTGGATTAAAGACCTCCACATAAAACCCGAAACAATAAACTACATAGGAGAAAATATTGGTACTAAAATTATAGACCTTGGGTTCAGAGAAGACTTTATGAACTTGACCTCAAAGGCAAGGGTAGTAAAAGCAAAAATAAATGAATTGGACTATATTTAATGAAAAACTTTGCATAGCAAAGGAAACCATCAACAAAGTAAACAGGCAACCAACTAAATGGAAGAAAATATTTGCAAATAATGCCTCTGATATGGGGATAATATCTAAAATACATAAAGAATTCAAACAATTCAATAATAAAAAAAAAAACAAAAACAAAAAATCCAATGGGCAGACCTGAACAGACACTTCTCCCAGGAAGACATACATATGGCCAACAGATATATGAATAAATGCTCAACATAACTAGCAATTGTAGACTGTAGGGAAATGCAAATTAAAACCACAATGAGACACCACCTCACACCTGTTGGAATGGCTATAATTAACAAAACAAGAAATAACAAGTGCTGGAGAGGCTGTGGAGAAAAAGGAACACTCATACATTGCTGGTGGGAATGTAAATTGGTACAACCACTATGGAAGGCAGTATAGAGGTTCCTCAAAAAATTAAAAATAGAATTACTATATGAGCCAGCAATCCCTCTTCTGGGTATCTACCCCAAAAACTTGAAAACCTTAGTCCACAAAGATATATTTGCCCCAATGTTCATAGCAGCACTGTTTGTGGTGGCCAAGTCATAGAAACAACCAAAGTGTCCTTTGATAGATGACTAGAAAAAGAAGTTGTGGTACATTTACACAATGGAATACTACTCAGCAATAAGAAAAGATGAAATACTGCCATTTGTGATAACATGGATAGACCTTGAGATCACCACATTAAGCAAGATAAGTGAGACAGAAAAAAATAAAAAACCATATGACTTCACTTATATGTGGAGTATAAAACTGAAAGTAACAAAGAAAGATAAACTCATGGGCATAGTCAATAGTTTAGTGCTCACCTGAGAGTAAGAGGGAACGGAAGTGGGGGAAGAGACATGGGCATCAAATATATGGTGATGGAAAGAGAACTGACTCTGGGTGGTGAGCATATCATGCAATATGAAGACAATGTAATATAGAGTTGTATGCCTGGAAGCTATGTAATTTTTGGCAAACAATGTCACCCCAATAAATTTAACAAATAAATACGTAAATAAATAAAACAAATAAAGATTGTTTCACAAATCTGTAGAATTCCAAAAGTCTTTATTTTACCAATTTAAATTGAAAAGAGGTGATATTTTTTCCAAGTAGGTTTGGTTAGAATATCAGTGTTTCTCAACCTGGGGAATCCTTTTGCTCCCCCTTTTCTCCAGAAGATAATTGGCAATGTTGAGAGATGTTTTTGTTGTCAAAACTGAGGCGGAGGGTGCTACTGGCATCCAGCAGATACTGGCAGAGATTCCACTAAATGTTTTATAATGTTCAAGGCAGACTCATACAGCAAAAAATTATTCAGTCCCAAACTTCAACAAAACTGAGATTAAAACTCCTATTTTATATGAAGACTATACAATGTTGTTAATCTTCAGTATAAATTCTAATTGAAAAATGTCTTTGCTGCTAACCTTTCAAATTACGTTTGTTTCTAGAAAAAGTGGGTTAGCTGGAATGGCTCAACAGGTTAAGCGCTCACTTTGCAGTCTCGAATCCTGGCTCTGGCCCACACAGACCCATATGCTGAACTGGGGTGTGCCCCCAGTTCAGTTCTTGCTGGGGCCTATGCGGGAGGCTCCCTGCCCATTTTTTGCCCTGCCCAGCCCCGCGCCCACCTGTGGAGAAACTATATGGAAAATGCTGTCAACTGTGAAGACTGCTCTGGGCTCTGTCTCTCTGTCAAAATATAAAATAAATAAAATTAAAAATAAAGCTTTAAGAGTAACTAGTGTCATTTACAATTTTTGTTATAACTTCTTACATTTGCTTAGCATTTTATCATTTACAAAACCCTTTCACATGTTTTCATCTCATTTGCTCTTCATGGCTTTGATGAAGAGATTATCCTTTTCCCCCAATTTTGCTGCCAAAGTCACTTTCGTACAGAAGAGGCTAAATGATTTAAGTAAGGTCACACAGATTCAACTTCTGGATAGAAAATCCAGTGACCCTTTTGCTATCCTACAGTTGTGACATCCTTGTTAAAGACACTATATAAAAAAGGGATTTAAAATTTTTAAAAACAAATTATTGTACATCTATGGGGATACTGACTCCAGAAGACAGATGTCTTTGCTCTAAGGATGGAGACTGGAAGAGGGCAGGGCATGGGTTGGATATTATGGGAGGCAGGACAAAGGCATGTGAGGTAAAGAGCAGAAAGCACAATGACATTAGTCAAGCTCTGCGGAGGAGCATAGCCAGACAGATTCTTAAATTTCAAGTGACTACTCTGAAAATCATCCCTTCCCCTTTAAACAGGACAAGATCCGTATGAAAATATAACATAGATAAATGTGCTGAGTCCAACCAGAGAAACAAAAACCACATTTATTACCTCAAACAGAGAATTTGATACAAGAAATCCATTGCTCAGGAAAACTGAAAAGAATCCAGGGTTTAACAACCACAGAAAGCCATTATACTTTCAACCAGGTAAGAGGGAAGAAGTGGTATTGCCAGGGTCTGGGACAGATTCCCTGGTAGGCCTGCCCAGCATGAGATAGAGCCTGGGAGCAAGGTACACAGTGCCTAAGGCAGACAGAGAGCTGGAAACACACACTGGCTTTCCCTTTCCTCATACCCTCCGGGATCTTGACTGTGCTTTCCATTGGCCTCACCCAGCATCAGGAAGCCAGCTGACACAGGAGCCTGGGAAACAGCTTTTAGGAGCAGAGAAAGAGAAGGGCATGGGATGGATCTGAAGGTAAACCAGCTCAGAACTGTCACGTATCCTGTGGGCAACAGAAAGACACACATCAAACAGCCGAAGGCATCAAGTGATATTTCAGGATCTAAACCATGTTTTCCTTCAAGTCATAAATGACATGTCTTAAGTCTATCCAGGGCCAAACTAAGTAAAATAAAAATTAAACTCAGAAGAAAGAATTTGACAGTGAAGCACAATAACATTTTATGTAAGTATCAAGACCTTTTATGGTTAAGTGATTACAACTGAGAGAAATAAACAATAGAAAACAAGAAAGAAAACAGTTCTAATGGGTGTTCACAAAGGCAGTTGAGATTTTACCACACCTGTTTTGCACATAGTAGGCTCCACTTTGAGAATAGAAACAAATTCTTGCTGAGCTCTTGACAATATAAAAATAAAAACATTCATCACCTTTCCTCTCAAAATTGTAGACTGTAATAAAAAACAATTTTTGAAGGACTAGCCTAGTATTCTTCCTGAAAAAAATTGAGAAGGGAGACAGAGGCAATAATGTACTCCTGTGGTCTCTCTCTATAAACTGGCTGTGTGCTCTGAGTATGCATAATTCAATTTTAATAAATATATTGAAATTATAGAATCTCTACTGAAAAATCTGGATATCTGAAAAGTAAAAGCCAAATTTCCAATGGTTCTTTCGACTAAATAATGGTTAATAGGAGAGACATAAACTGGTATAATTTCTGAGGACATTTTCTTTTATATATCCTTAATTTGCATAATGAGTGACCAGAAAAGCCCCCAGAGAAGTATATCAGTGATGCTGTATGTAACTGAGCCATAAAAGGCCTCTTTTAGGGAACAAGCCACCCAAAGCACACAGAAATATGAGCAGGCACTTAAATAGAAACATGTAAAATGTGATTTCTGGTAGCCACCCTGCTTCAGACACAGTGGGCTTAGCTAGTCAGTCCCAGTAGATGGTAGGGTAAGATTGAAACATCCAAATAATGTAGTAGTGGACATGTCTCTTGGAGAGAAGGGCCAGGGCAGAGAGCTGGATGTAGTGGCAGACTTACCAGAGTCCAGTTTGCAGAGAACATCATCATCATATCTATGCAGTCAAGTAAATAAATACCTTAGTCCAAAGCTGCAGTTTCCTGAGGATATAGAGCTTTAAGACAATTACCAAGGGCCCTAAGAAGTGGGAGGAGCCTATGAAATGGAATCCAGGAGCTAGCTGGTGATGCCGTGAAATACAGGAAGGGCAGTTGGCATTTGGAATAAGGACAGTATCTGCGTGAGCAGCATGGGTAAAGGCTGAGTGATCAAGATAGTGATCAATAACAGAGAAGCCTGGTTATTAAATACTGGGGAAAAGAAAGATTTAAGGGACGATCCAGGTGTGGGAGGGGCTTGGAACAGTCAAGTGTGTGTTTACCTCCCATGACATTTTTAAAATCTTTTTTAAAAGGCTGTTATGAAAATAGGCCTAAGGCCCAAAAGCTTTTCCAGATTTTATCAAATCGCTTGAGAGCTGGAAAATAAAATGTCAGGGATGCTGGGATAGCTCAACAAGTTTAGCACTTGGCTTGCAACAGGTCCTGGGATCAAATCCTGTTGCTGGTTCATGCAAACCCACACGCTGAACTGTAGCTCAACTGGTAACCACCAGGATCATGATGAAGGTTCTTACCTCACATAAAGGAAGCCCCCAGTTTGACTGCCCCCTGGGTGGCCCCACAGCCACCTTTGTGGAATGAAACTATGTCAAAAACTAATGATATACAACTATGGAGACTGCTCTGGACCCTCCCCTCTTTCTCTGTCTCTCTCTCACCTTCTCTCAAACAATAAAAATCTTTTAGAAAATGTCTTGGCTCTGCAATGCAAAATAAAAAAAAATCTAATATAAAAGTATTAAATACTTCAAGAGGAAATTTATATGAATCTCTTTCATATTGTATAACAAAACATTGTATTTCTCATGTGGGATATGGTTACATTTTCCAGTGTTTGCTAGCACATGGGATGAGCCCTCTAAAAGAATATCTAGGGTTTATGTAGCCCTGGAGTTGGCCTTTCTTCAGCCTGACAGAGGGCAGGCCTAGAAGGTCGAGTATGCAAAAACTTTGGCAAGGATGGGCAGGCATGGAAGGAAAGCCTAAAACCCAAATCACAAAGGATAGAAATGTAGGGGAGGGGAGAAGAGGGAGGAGAGTGAGTGTGTGTGTGTGTGTGTGTGTGTGTGTGTGTGTGTAGGAGGGTGTCTGGGACATTTGCAGAGGTTGGGCTTGAACAAGTTCTGGGAGGTACAAGGGCAGTGTCCCTTAGCACAGTCTGGTTTCTCATTTTGGAAATGGCCACACCAGTGTTTCTAATCCAGTGGACAGGCTAGAATCGAAGAGCTCTGAAAAGCAGAGAACCATCTGGAGGCAAGTGGGCACTCAGTATTTCACTGGGGTATGAATGCAGAATTGGCAGCAGCTAGATAGCAAGGCTTAGTTTCCGAAGTGGGAAGGTGGTAGAAGGGAATGGAGGACTGAGCAGAACTCCGTCCATGTGAGACAGCAGAGCAGTGGAATATCGGTGAGTCCAGAACACTGAGGCGCAGAAGTTCCAGGGCTCTGTGGTTCACCTAGTATCTGATTGGCTGCAGGGCATCCCAGGAACACTACAGGAGCTCACCCAATAGGCCTTCTAGGTCTTCTGGATTCCTGGTCTGAATGCAGGACCCAATTTTATATTCCTCCCCCTTGGGAGCAGGGGTACTTTAGCCTGAGTGAAACGGGAGGTCATCTGATATTCTGCTGCAGGAACGGCTCCTTTAAAGTATTTTCTCCAGCATCCAGAGAAAACAGACACGGAGTTGCCATTTCTTGAGTCATGGTCAGAGAACAGTGGAATGAAATAGCCCCAATTTTAGATAGATTAGAGACAAGGAACCACCCAGTGAGTGTTGCAGGGGCAGGTGTTTAAACAAACACCTCTAGCCCGAAATTGCCCTGATAGGCAGAAGGGTGTGTCTCCCTGGGAGGGGATCAAAGACCCTGACCTGGAGACATTTGTGATGACTGAGCAGAGATAACAGAGGAGGAGATTGAGCGAGCAGCTGCACTCTAGTCATTTGGGGCTGCTGCAGAGGCTGGTGACTTCTGGCTAGAAAGCACAGTGGAGAGCTCTAGGCTTCACCTGGGAGTCTCTCCAGGGTCCAGAATCAACCACAACTTCACAGGTTAGCTGACAGCAGAGAAGGGGCATGGGCAGGGCATGGCCCCTGCCCCAGCCCCCAGAGGAGAGTGAACTTAGCTGGCCAAGTTGAAGAAGAGAGAGGTCATCAGGCACTACTAGATCATGACGTCAGCCACTCCCTGGATCCTGGCACAATGAAAGATTGCCAACAACTGTAAGTGACCTTGAATGAGAGTACTCAGGGCATGCCTGGAGGAATGCCTTTGGATAATCTTGTTTTCCGTTCTATTATATTGTGAGTAAAGGACCTACAGGCAGGGTAACCAAAATTTTTCTAAAAGATGTTTTATTGCCTCGGTAAAAGTATTGCAACTTCTCATTTATTTGACATTATTGATCCAGAATCAAGGGATTACTGTCTTAAGAGGCTCAAAAATGTTTCAAACTTGATTAAAATTAATATTTAATTGAATGGCTATAAAATGCTACAGTAGGTGAGCTAGTGAAGTGCAACTCAACCCTTTCTCTTCACATAGTGATTGAAGAAAAATAACAAAAATTGGGGAAGCTGGGATGGCTCAGTGGGTTAGGTGCTCACTTTGCAGCGCCAGGGATCAAATCCCGGCCCCTGCCTGTGCGGAACCATATGCTGAACTGGGAGCTCCCCTAGTTCAGTTCTCTCTCTGTCTCTGTATCTCTCTCTCTCTCTCTCTCCTCTGTCAAAATAAATAAATAAATAAAATATATATTAAAAAAATAAAAAATAAAAAAATAACAAAAATCACCTCTTATAGTAGACTCCACAGATTATCCAAAGGACCAAAGCATTAAATATATTAATATATACTTAATTCAAAACAAGGGAGCATCTTGAAATATTTGACATGATATGGTTGCGGACACGAAAATAAAGGTATCAATGAAGGACCTAAACAAAAGAAATAAAATCATCCTGTTCTCAATTTTCTGGGAATGATTTTTGAGTGATATCAAACTTACTGGCTTTTTTTTTTTTTTTTTTTGCCATGGAAATCACTATACAAGGGTTGTAGGCATAATGTTCTTAAGTTTCTGGATCTGTAACAAATGAGTATCATATAATTAAATGTAAAGGTACTACAAAAGTAGAAATTTGCAAGCAAGATGAAAAGCCAGAGACAGAGAAAGAAATGGAGCAAGAAAGTAAAATTACATGTAAGATAACTCATAAATTATTAAACAAGGGTTTTAGTTTTTTTCTTCTTTCCCCCAGATAAAAGGCCTAGTATTATAATAAAAATGATTAGTAAATAATTATTTTCTTTCCACATAAATTCCAAAAGCTAAATGTTATCTTAAATGTCTGATCACAGGTGTTAGCTATGGAAGTAAGGCCTAAGTTTGGTTCCTGTGAAGAAAAATTAAGGTGGAAAGTGATAATGGTTAGAAAAATATAGGAGAGGAAGAGCTTGGTGGACCACATTAAAAAGGGTAAGGGAATGAGCAAAATGTCCAGGGAAGCTTAGAGTTATCACTTCAGTTTCATGATATGCTAACAAGTATTTTATTAGTTTTTAACCTCTAAATAGAATAGTGAATTTGTAAATTTTTGCCACTGTATACTTTAGTTTTTGACAACTAGAATTGGAAAACGATAGTATAAAGTAGGTGGTGGTATAGAAGGCAGTGCTGAGTCCACTATGAGTACCCAGCCACAAAATGGGAGAATCTGTGGTTTAATTTAGAAAAGAATAAGATGCTACAGTCCCTAAAATATCAAAGTCTGATGCTTGGTTGGCTCTGCAGACAGAGCCTAGTAGGTTTAGGTCAAGATACAAAGTCTGGTCCTCATCTGCGCTCATTAAGCTCAGAGAATGGCTCTTCTAATATTTACTAAATGCCAATCTATTAATTGCAATAAGTAGAACTTCCGAGCCACATGCATTGAGAAGTCTGAATGGTTTTATACAAAAAATTCTGACAAATGATCAGCAAAATGAGTATCATAAAGTTTGTTGGTGTCTAAGGAGTTGGATGATCCTAATGGTTAAAACCAAAAACAATATAAGCCTGATACATGACTGGTAGTACACTACGGTCTATACCAGTGATAAAGCTCTTACTTATTGCTTTACTTTTAAAGTCACTTATGGCAGGGGATGACAGGAGAGCTCAACATGATGAGTACTTGCCTTGCAGCTGGGCAGTCCAGGGATCGAATTCCAGCCCTAGCCCTTGCCCATTCAAACCCATATGCTAAACTTTGGCATAACTGGTAAACACCAGGATGGTGATGGTTCTTGCCTCCCATGTGGGAGGCCCCCAGTTTGGTTCCCGCCCAACACGGCCCCACATCCACCTGTGTGCAATGAAACCATGTCACAACTACTGATGTACAACCATGCAGATTCCTCTGGGCCCTCCTCCCTTCTCTTACCTTCTCTCAAACAATAAATCTTTAAAAGACACTTATGGCAGCAATAAACTAAAGCCTACTGTAATAGTTGTTTATTGAACCACTCCCTGACTAGTACCCCATCAAGTGTCAAGGGTCACAAAGTAACACTAATTTCTAACTTGCAATTAGAAAACTACTTGAATTTGTTATAATTTGATTCCTTGAACATATTGCATTTATTTGTGTCTAATAGTGACTGACTAGTGGAAGAGAGGGTATAATATATTAACAGGTTGAAATAGCTAAAAGGCCTGGGCAAAAATTATATACAGGGAAAGCTGGGATGGCTCAACGGGTAAAGCGCTCGCTTTGAAGCCCCGAGGACCGAGGATCAAATCCCAGCCCGGCCCGGCCCATGCGGACCCACATGCTGAACGGGGGTGTGGCCCCAGTTCAGTTCTTGCCGGACCTATGTGGGAGGCTCCCGGCCCAGTTCCTGCCCTGCGCAGCCCCGCGCCCGCCTGTGGAGTGAAACATATGGAAAACTAATGTCAACCATGGCGACTGCTCTGGGCCCTCCCCCTTCTCTCTATCTCTCTCTGTCTCTGTTAATCTCTGTCAAAAATCAATAAAATCTTAAAAAAAAAAATTATATACAATTTTTACTGTTTCTGTTATATATCATAGTTAACACAGGCCCACAATGAGTACAGCAAATATTACTGTTTTTTGTTCATGTTTGGAGAATGTGAAATTTTACACTATTTCCTCTTCCCAACAGTTACCAGCACAGCAATGCTCATGATCACTTATTTTTTTTAAGATTTATTTTTATTATTTTTGACAGAGAGATACAGAGACAGACAGAAGGGGGAGGGCCCAGGACACTCTCCATAGTTGTACATTTGTTTTTCCACATAGTTCCATTCCACAGGTGGGCGTGGGACTACATGGGGCAGGAACTGGGCGGGGGTCTCACCCTGGTGAGAACCGAACTGGGGGCACTCCTCAGTTCAGCACATGGGTCCACACGGGTTAGGGCCGGGATTCGATCCTCGGTCCCTGGGGCTGCAAAGTGAGTGCTTAACTCACTGAGCCATCCGGGCTTCCCCTATCCCTCATTTTTAAACTCTTGGCTTAAAGCAACCTTGAATTCTATTAGACTGATCTTATCTTTTTTGCTATTTTGGGGACACATCTTAGGCATTAAATATGTGAATAAGACTGTCAATGTAGTATTAATTTAAAGTGAGGGGGATCTGTTTTCCCACACTTGAAATTCCAGTAACCCAGAAATGAGTTACTTTTCTGATCCACATTTGCTTTATCTGTAAGATGGGAATGATTTCCACCATTAAGTTGTAAAGAAAGTTGAGGATTAAAAAAAGATACAAGTCTGTGCTAACAGTGTTCAACACATAGTGAAATAATAAGCTTTCGTTCATCCCCTCCTCTTCTTGTAAAACCAGGTAAGCAGTCAGTTGATTGATGCAGTTTCATTGAAAAGAGCTGGGTGGTCCTTAAATGACATTTGTGCTTGCTCTGGCAAAGCCTCAATAGTTTCTCACCCCCCTCAATGATAATATTCTTGGCAGATAGATCAATTATCTCTTGCCCCGTGGTCTGCTGAATGAAGTTCTGTTGTCACCTCTTTCTCTAAACGACTGAGGCAGAGTCCCCTCTTCTCTTCAGACATTTGCTTATAGCTTTATTTCCTAACGTACAGTCTTGGGAAGCCTGCTTTTCTGGGCTTCCCAAGTATTCTCAGGGCTCTTCCGTGGCGCTTACCCTCCTAGGCCTGAGATTTCCCCTTCAGGCTCATCTCCAAAGGAAAACCATTCCACTGTGGCACTTCACTTGTCAACGAGAACTGTTTTCTTTCTTTCTCCTGGGAGATCCTATACTGATGTTTTGGTCTGATCAGTTCATCTAGTTCTGGGCTCGCAATAGGGACTCAGCAGAAGTTGTGCCTCGGCTTCTTAGCCTGATAAAATCCTGCGCAGAAACGGTGGCTGCCTTTCGCACACGTCGTGGATCAATCAGGTCAGTTGGTGGCGTTATCTTTGGGCTCTTTAGGCGAGTTAAAGTTTTATTATGGGCCCAAGCGGGATCTCCGCAAAGTGAGAGAGACTCCTGGGCTCTCTAGGGCTCCTCGGCCGGGAGCCCGGTGCCAGGCGCACGCAGCGGTGGTTACTTCCAAAACCCGGCGGCGGATCCGGGTCAGCCCGGAAGCGCCCGGCGAGGGAGGCCGTGAGGATGAGCCTCGCGAGCCTCCGCCGCCGCTGTGCGCACGCGCCCTCGCGGGCTGGGGCTGTGGCTGGAGTCGCAACTCGGAAGCCGGAGCCCTCACGGGCCCGGGGCGGGGGGTGGGGGGGACTGCGCGGGGGCGGGAGCGGCCGCCCCTTGCGGCGGGTTTGTTTATCCCGGGAAAGAAGTTTAGGAGCGGGAGATAGGGAGAGAGGGCGGGTCGGGGAGGAGGGATGCGGTTCGGCGGAGGCGGCCGCCACAGGGACTCGCCGCCATCACCTCTGCCGTCGCGGCCGCCTAAGCCTCTGGCTCTCGGGGCCGCCGCAGTCGCCACCTCAGCCGGCGAGAAGCCCCCGCGGAGACTGCACGCCGCAGTCCCGCACGTCCGGGTAGGTGCTCCTCCTCCTCCGGGGTCCTCACCGCAGCCCTGTCCGCTTACCCGCGCCTGGACTCCCCTGCGCCGGAGCGGGGCGGCCTCCACCTCCCTGGCTCGCCCCCCATCTCATTTGGTCCGGGAACCGGCTCCGGCGGCTTGCTTTCTCCTTTCTCAGGGGTTGCCTCCTGCCCCCGCCCCTCAGCCCCACCCTCCGTCCCCCGCACCGCCCTCGCCTCAAATCTCTATTTACCCTGGGGACGTCTCTCTCCCGCCCACCATTGATCTACCAGGATCCCCATGACTTTCATCCGCAAGCCTCGCCCCCTTTTCGGTCTCCCTCTATACCCATTACCTCCGTGCCCACCCATTTGTACCTTGTCTCTTCTTTCCACCGTGAGTACTGCCCAAAGCGAGAAATGCCTCCCCTCCTCTCCGCCCCGTACCTAACATCCACATCTATATCTCCTAATCTCAGACATATACACTAGAAATTGTCATCCCTCAAAGCCCGTTTTAGGGTAAATTCTCAGTGCCCCAGCCAGACATTCAGTACCTCCACCTTAGTTGTCTTGCCTTCAACCTCCCCACCTCCAAGCACAAATTGCCCACTCAAATTGTCTCAAGCTAACTTTGCAGTTTTGAGTTTAAGACTCGACTTTCATCTTTTCTATTCCCTTGTGCTATCTTCTAATTCCTTGAGTCTATGTACTCGTGCAGTGAATCACATAATGGGAGGGGGGATGGCATTTCCCTCAGAGAAGTAGATCCAGTAGAAATAAGATTTACCCCGTGCTTATCCCAACTTTTGGCTTCTTTCTCTTTGAATAGTGTCATTTAGCCATACTTTTGAGGCTTCTGATGCTTTGTCTATAAGCCAGGGCCTAGATCGTTCCATTATAATACTCATCTTCCCAGTTTTTCCTTACAGTTAAATCGGCTGTTTTTAGACTGGAAACCTAAGTAATTAAAGGTTCAAGCCTTGGAAAATTACATCTGTTTTGCCATAATGGGAAAAATTGAATATTTCAAATTAGCATTCTGTTATTCTTGAGAGAAATGGTGCCTGATGATTAAGAGCTCCGACTGTAGCTGAACTGCCAGGATTTAAACCCTGCTTTGCCATGTACTGGCTTTGGCCTTGAGCAAAATCTCTCAGTGCCTCTATTCTTACAACTGTAAAATCAGGACTGTGATATACTTCATAAGATGGTGATGATAATTACATAACTTACTGCAGGTAAAATGCAACAGTGACTGGCACAGAGTGAGTGAACACTTTGTGTTCATTATCCTTATTTCCTGACTTAGTTTGGTTAGTGGTAGGTTGATTTTGAGAGAAGGAGGTAAAAATTGAAAGCTACATTTTTGCTTGTTTTCATTTAACCTTCTTTTTGCTGTAGATATTCATATTTTGTTGCTGTATAAATTAATTGCTTCTGGTGTGAAAAATACAGAATGTTAGTTCCCTATTTTCAGGTAAGTTACTAGGTTACAAGCAACTCAGTCCCAATTTTAGATCCCTGCTGGGAAATTTAAAAATTTTACCTTTGTTTTGAGAATAATTGAAGTTGAAAATGTAGCAGATTTATTATAGTGGAAAATGAGGACTTTATAGATACAAATTTTAGTACTGCAAATTAAAATACTCAAAACTGGTGAGATTCTTCATACCCATCTGTCCTTGATGTTGAATTTCTACTCAATATGGAGCTTTGGCTTCATTTAGAAGACAAGTGGCTTTTTTCTCCTAACATATGTTTATTCACATGACAGTGCCTTGATGTTTCCCAAATTTTACTCTCTAAAACCCTGACAATTTTTGTCATATTTATCTCTTGTGTATTATTTCTTAATGCATTTTTTAAATAACTCACTTAAAAGAGGCCAAGTAAGTACTGTTTATTGCTGTTGTAAACAGTAAAATTTTAAAATCACAATTTACTGCCTAATTACACATAAATTATATGCATATGTAAATATCAGAATAAAGATGTTTGCTCCTATATAGCTTAAAACTACTTTTTGTGTCAATGGAATGTACTCCAAACTTTGGTTTGCATTTACTTATGCGATTTCCTGGCCTAGAATAACTTTTCCCCCACATACCCAAATTTTACCTATCTTTCATCTTTTAGGATATCCGCATAGTTCCTGCCAACATTGGTTTCTTTTTTTCTTGGCTTTCCTACTTTCTGTATTCTGTATTTTGGCTTTGAATAATGCAGGCAGACTTGGTTCAAGAAAAATGACTCCTCTAGAATCAGACGTTTAAACTTTATGGGAACTTTGAAGGGGTGGAATAAAATTGACATTTCACATTTGTGTGCTAAGCACTATTCCTTTAGTTTTGCAAATATTCATCTTCTTCCTAAAAATGTTCGATGAGCACCTACTTTGTGCCAGACACTGGGGATACACAAGAACAGCCCTTCACAATAAGGGCTTCAATGAATATCAAGCAATGCCCTAGTTCAGTAGTGTCTAACCTTTTGGCTTCCTTGGGCCATACATGAAATATACTAAAAAAAAAAAAAATCTCATAATATTTTAAGAATTTGTGTTGGGCCTCATTCAAAGCTGTCCTGTCCACAGGTTGATCAGGCCTGCTTAAGCATCCAAGGTATGTAATGAATTAATTCCACTCCTAAGCTTTCTATATGGTACTAGCTGTGAACTATCCCTGAGAGAGAGAACTGAGAAAGTAGTAACTTAATTCAATTTCTATAGAGCTTAGTTCTTATGGAAACTTGGTTGACAAAAGCTTCATGAGAGAATAATAATACAGACTATTCTTTTGTAATTTATATTTTAGTGACACTGACAGTCAGTAAGCAAGTAAGCAGATAAAATTATTTTATAAGAGCACTGGTAATATTAAAAATAATGATAATCACTGACACTTATACAACACTGTGCCAGGCACTGTGTCAAATGATTTATATATAGTAACTTGTGTAAATCTCATAGCAATCCTTAGAAGAAAGCTTTATCATATCTCTGTTTCTCAAATTCGGAACCTCAGAAACAGAGATTACTTAACTTCCACAAATCATACAGCTAAGTACCATAAGCAATGGAGCCAGGAGGTATAGTTGTGGTCTGTTATCTTTTGTTGCTTCTCAGAGTTTCCAATTCATTGTTGGTTACTTAAGATAAGGTTTACCTTTCTGAAAAATCTTTTTCTCCCTCCCTCCACCCCTATCTCCTCTGTCTCTGTTTCTCTTTTGCTTTCTTTTGTTAAATCTCAACAGTGAGATTTCCCTTCTTTAGGTTTAGGGAAGTAAAAGAAAAGTTAACATTGTAAAGCACCTGGTACACAGGCTTATCCCAAGTCTTATATATGTCTAGATATTGAACATATTTGCATTTGGTGGTCTTGCTCATTGTTTTGTTTCCTGACTTAGAGATTTATTTACTTAGCAGAAGTTTGTTGAACAACTGATCTGTGCTAGCACTGTGCTAGGCTCTGGTGACACTTGCTAATGGATAGAGTGTACCTGTATTCATGGAGGCAAAAGCCTGTTGAGTAATTAAGACACTAAACAAATATTTACAAAAAATAATAATTACTGTTCTGTTAACTGCCACCAAAGGAAAATTATTGTAAACAGTGAAAGGCCACTAGTATATCAGTGAATGGTTCTCTGAAGAAAGAACTTTGAGACTGAAACCTGAAGGATGAACTGTAGTATCCAAGTGATGGTGATTTCAGCTTTCTAGAACTGAAAAGTCCCGTAGGGGCTAGACCTTAGCCCTTGAGGCTGGGTGATATAAAATTAGTCTGGAACAGAACACATTGGTCACTCATTCCTAAATATTTTTTAATTAATCCCAACAGCAATGGGAAGCCACTGGAGAATGTTGCACTGCTGAATAAGTTACCTTAACATTGTGTTATAAAAACATCACTTGACTGCTCTGTGGCAGATGGATGGGAAAGAGGCAAGCATAATAAATGCAGGGATACCAGTTAAGCCAGTGCAGTGAAGGACTTGTATTGTTCTAGTTTCTAATCTGTGCTGTACTTTAATAACACACAATGAAATGGATGTGTGGCAGTACAAAATTGCTATAAAAACTTTCTAAATGCTTCCTCTAAGTTTCTGTATTTACCTTGTCTTAGACCGGGGGTGGCGAACCTGTGGCACGCGTGCCCAAAGTGGCACGCGGAGCTGTGAATACCATTTAAAAAATTATTGTTTATGCTCTTATAGACATAAAAATAATCGATACCTCTATCTCACTCGATGGGTTGGCACGCAAGTCAAGCGAGTATACTCTTATTTCATAAACTTTGGTACTCAGTCGCCAAAAGATTCGCCACCCCTGTCTTAGACTAATAGGAATAGTTTGTGGACGTATTGGCCCACAGACACACTGAGTAGAATTGAGTTCATCTATTATAATAATTTAGGCAAGAGATAATGGTATCTTGTTCCAGTATGATAGTAATAGAGGAAAGCAGGTGGATTTGACAAATATTTGGAAAGTAAAATTGATAGGATTCAGTGATGGATTAGATTTGGAGGTCTAAGGAGATTTCCAGGGTTCATTCTTATGCCTAGCATAGAGAATACTGGGGAGGAGCAATATTTCTGTTTTTTAATTTCTGGGAAGGCAGGGAATGTTGATCATAATAGAATTGGAAATAGCCAATATATGGTTTATAATTGATATCTTTGTGTAGGAGGTGAGGGATGAGGAGGTGAGGGATGTCTAAGGAGAAAGTATAGAGAGAGAAGATATGGGACATACTTGCCTATAAATCTTCAACATTTAAACACTGGGAAAAAGAAATGGAGTGGAGGAGATCGAGCAGGTGTAGCCAGAGGCTGGGATAAATTTTCCTTGTCATTACTGAGGCTAAAGCAATAAACTATTTGAAAAAGGAGGGAGTGGCTAATCACCTATACTGAAAGAAGCTAAGAAATCGGTTGACTTGGAAATTAAGAAACACATTGTATTTAAATTAACAACATGAAGAAAGTTATGTATGTCTTAGTAGTCAGTCCATCCATAAATTATTTGATGATGAATTCTGTCTTAATCTAAACACAATCCTAAATTTAGGATAAAATTATCATTTGTAGCATGAGCCATATCTTCCTTCCTGATCTCAGACTCATGTTTCTATTTGTCACCATCTGGATGTTCTATAAGTATCTTAAACTCTTTCTACAATGCATTCATTCAGAACACAGTCAAATAGAATATGTAAGTACTTATTTATCAGGCATTGAATACTAGACTTTGGAATGCTATTAGACCTCAGAGACTAGGGACAATGGACAATTAAATACTGTTGTTACAGTTATTGTTATTATAGTAGATTAGAGCTGTCATCTGTTTATTCAGGTTGCCATGGAAGGATAGGGAAAGGGCATCAGGGAAGACTTCCTAAAGTTCTAAAAGAAAGTGGAACGGTGGAGAAGGCATTGCAGAGGTTGTGGAGTTTATATTTTAGGTAATTTGAAAGCATGCAAAGTCATAAACAAGCAATAGTGGCTACAGCATATGGTTGGTAGGTTACAAAGGTTGACTGTGCCATTCAAAATTTTTTTCTCTTGAATTATACCTCTTTTCCTGTTGTAATTATTACCACCACTCATGTAGTCACTAAACGTGGAGATATTTCTGAATATCTTAAAAAATTGAAGATTATCTTTGTTGTAGTATTTCTTATCCAAGATAGTGTTTTATGTTTGCTGGTTAGCTTTACATTTTGTATTTTACACCTATACTTATAGATTCATTAAGTAACTGACAGCATAACAAATAGTTCAGTTACGCTTTAGTGATTTTTTTTACAGGGAGAAGTTTTATGCATAGGACTTGTTCTCAAATTTAGAGAATTGGAAACAGGGCCTTGGTAAGGATTGCTAAGAGTTTACTACTAAACCTCAGGTATGTGATCAATGATGATGCTTTTGGGCTCAGTAGAATAAGAACAGTCCCCTGATACCTTAAATGCTATTTTAGGCTTCCCCAGATGTTTTAATTTTAAATAAGACATACCACTTCTGCATTGTGAAGTAGGGAGAAAAGTAATACTGAGGCAATTTTTGTTTATTTTAATGGTTTTATGTGTATCTGATTTCATTACTTCATATTGAGGTTTTAAAATCTTGTCATATACCTTGATAACAAAAATAGGGGAAGATCTTTCTTTGACCTTGATTTTTCCCTCATTCCCACTTTTGCCTTAAGTTCTTTCTGTTTTGTGCTTATATCATTTAGTTACTTTATAGTAATTGACCAATTATTAAATGCCAGGTTTTGTGTTCACAGTGATGAATTGAAAATAGTCCTTGACCTGGAAGACTCACTATTTGGAATTTATTAATCGTGTCTAGTCATTGAGTGCTTAGGCAGAATGCTGAAATCTTTGTTTACACACTTTTTAAAAAATTAAAATTAACTCCTTTAAAACAGATGTTGGTTAATAGTATGATTTAGTCTATTATATAGACTTAAACACACTGTAACTCATTTAGACACCGACTGTTACGTGGCTTCAGAATGTTTTGATTGACTTTTTTTACTGAACCCTTTAAAATTCAAAATCCCGTCAGGAAGTGTTCTACTTAGCAGTGTATAATTGCCAATTTTAGACGTTGAAAATGGATGGGCTTTCACCATCTTAGATCCAAATGGTGGTTCATCTTAGTTACCAATCAACCTACTAGTCCTTCAAAATTAACATCTTAATTTAAGGCCGTAGACTCAACCCAGATGCCCATGTCTTGAATTTGAATTATAGGGACTGGGTCATTAACCTGTTAATATATGAATTAAAAGAAATTCCACGTGAGCAAAAAATACTATTTTTCAACTTAACATTTGTGGGTGCAATATCCAGTATTGGATTCCCATAACTTGTAAATTTTGATTTCAAATCTGTCACATTTGGTAGCTATAAATTGCATGTACCCCAGTTGTCCTTTGAGACAATGTGCCATCAGTGACTCGTTTAGGGAAACATCTTCTTCTGGAGTGTATAATAGTTCAAACTTATTATTTATATAGTCAACTATATTTCGCACTTCTTATATTTTTGTCTTTATATACAGTTTCATTATCCACAAAGAGAAGAAGATATGATATAACTAAGAAATGTTTGCAAGGCATAATTTTTGAAAATATCTGTGTCTCTATTATTACTCTTTTTGACTCCTACGTATCTATTTTACATTTTTTTACTTGTGACATCATGATACATAACAAAAGTTATGCTTCCATTTCATCACTTGTTACTGGAAACCACTCCTTAATCTTTTTTTGATTTCTGGTCCTTTATCTTTTGACTTGCTTATCTTAATTTCTACAGATCATTTCAAAAATCATCACTTACCACTTGTTTGAAAACACAAAGAGGTGTAGGTTTTGCTCCTAATCTTGGCAAAATTAAAGCACTTATACCAGCAATTTGGGTAAATGGTTTTATATTTGGAATATTTTACTTTTCTTCCCATTCCATTCTTCATCTCCTGAATCACAGGCATTACTGCTTGATGTAGTTGTAGGTCTTGCATGCCAATGAAAGTTAGGGCTACCTTCACTTAAATTTGAACCTTCTGTTGAATAGTTAGCTGTACGAATTTGTTGAATTATCAGTCTTACTGTTTTTATTCACATGCCCCATTTTGCTTCCAGTGTCACTTTTGTACAAATTCAAAACAGACATCTTAAAGGGATTATTACTACAGTTCACACTTTAACACTGAATATATAATTATTTCTTGATAGTATTTGCATTATAACTGCACTCAAAGCAAATTAAATCTGTGCATGTTGCAGAGGCATCAATATTTATGATGAAACACGTAACATATCCGAGACATCTTTGTTTGTGAAGGAGTTAAGAGCAGGACTCTGAAATCAAATAACTTTTTTAGTAATAATTTTCCATTTTCAAACCTTATTTCCTGTTGGCCAATGGGCTATTTTTTTAAAGAGGCACAGAAATTCATCCAGTATTTTCTGGGGAGAACTTTGTTTTAAAAATTCTTTTTAAATTAGTATTTTCTCCTAAACAGGATTTGACTCTTAATTCTATTACCTTAATAAGCCTTCTTTGTTTTAATATAGTAATGTTGTTAAATTAGCATGAGAGAAGATTCAAAAAGGTTTTCCATCGAATTTTAAGGTGGAAGTAACATGGCACTGGTGGAGGATTTTTATTATAAATATGTAAGCATCAAGGTTGCTTATTTATCAAATATTTATTTTCCTTGTTTTATTTTAGGTAAACTTTTATTGAAATATAACATATGTTCAAAGGCATTCACATAGCATCGTATTGCATGTATACCCTTCTGGCTGGCTTCATACCCTAAACATTTATTTTTATGTGATCCGTCCATGTAGTGTATAGCAGTAGCTTATTCATTCTGTATGTTCTGTAATATTCTGTTCCATTATATGATTATATACACCATAATTTATCCATTCAACTGTTGATCAGCATCTAGGTTGTTTTCACTTTTGAGCCACAATGAATAGTGCCCCTGTAGAATATTTTTGTATGTGACTTTTGGTAAACATGTAGGATATGTTGTTGGGCTAATGGTGTGTGTTTATGTTCAGTTTTAGTATATATTACCCATTGTTTTGCAAAATAGTTCTGTCAATTTATAGTCACATCAATAATGAATGAGAGTTCTATTTGTTCCACATATTTTGCAACATTTGCTTGATAATCTCATTTATTTGGCTGTTCTGGTGAGTATAAAGTGGTGTTGCATTGTGAATAGGCTATTTACAAAATAAACATGATTCCTTTCTTTACTCATACCTACATATCTCCCATGTGCATACCAACAGAAAGTGGAATAGAGATATGTTGATTTTCATAAAATCTATTGGATTATTCTGGTTGCCTAGTCAATTGGTAAGATGCAAAATATAAAACAAATTTAAGTATACTTTAAGGAAAATGTGACTGCCATGCATATTATAACTTCATGGCATATTCACTGGTTTTCTGGCAAATGGTACATTTCTGCCTCTTAATAAATATGAGAAAGGTTTTAACATTTTGCAAATTAGTGAAAAGTTTGTAGGCTTTTTTATTGAGTGAGTTTGCAACATTGGTCCCAAAGATGTTATAACACAATGCTGGAATGCACTTGCTATTACTTGACTCTCTACCCAGATTGTAGGTTGTATTCACTGTTTTGTGAACTTTTGCTATGCCTTAAATAAGAAAAATACTGTAAATAGCAGAGCTTACTCAGTTTTAAAAGCTTGAAAGTAAAATTGAGAAAATTTTACCATATGCCCGCAGCAAGCAGTGTTTTTTATGTTTAATTTCTTGTTATTTATGGATTTTTCCTAAATCATAAAAGGCAGTGTTGTTAATATGTATTTTTTTGTTTTCATATTGTGTAGTAAAAACCAAGGATGAAAATATATTTCAGCCTGTGTACTCTTTCAGTATTAGTGTTATGGTTAGTTTCTTCTTTTTCCTTAATGAATGTGGAACATGTTAGAATCCTATGTGTGGAAGCATCATTCTTGTACTTTTTGGGCATTGTAATTTGTTATTGACTCCCATATAAATATACATATAGACTTATAACTGCTGATAAGCCCATAGTTTCCTCTTTTTAACATTTTATATGTCTTTTTATAGCTAATATTTTTATATATGATTTCATTTATTCTGCTGTAAAGTACTGTTCCTTGTGCTCTACATATTATATATTCAGATACAATTACTAATTATTGCTAGTCATAAGAATCTTGGGATGATTAACTCACCAACGGAGGAGCCGAGATGTATTCCTGTCCTTAAAGTGAGGTACAAGAACAACTCAGTTTATTTTTCAAAGCATTTCCTTATTAGAAAGGATGGTGGTAGCTTCCTTTTGTTAAGTCTGGTTTAACCATTTGTTACTTCCTTTCAGAAAAGGCTGGATTAAATTCCAGGATTTCTTCACACATTGCTCTTACTGAATCATTTTCCTTCATTTTCTTTTTTTTATTTGCTCTCTTGATTTCTTTCATCCTCCCTCCCCCCACTCCCCCCTGTAAACTTAGTAGCTGTGTGGCAGATTTTCCTTTAACGAAAATTAAGCCATTTTAATGGTTATGGACATTCAAGGTGTAATGATACAGACATATAGATCCCTACTTCCCTTTTTTCTAAGGCATGCTATTGTACCAGTTTTTTCCCCCATTAGATTTTTGTAATTTAGAAATCCAAAAAGTGGTAGTCCCTCTTATGTTTTTCAAGGATAATGGTTTATCCTTCTTTTTCCTAAAATACTATCAACGTATATTTTTTGTCCCAGCATCCTTTTTGATTTAGCATTTGTAATAGATATTTAATGTTTGATGAAACACTATTACTAATACCGGTAGTCACATTAAAATGAGCCTGAGTGGGTTTGGTAGATTTTTATTTCCAACTGCTGCCATTATCTAGTCTAGTGATATATGAGATACATGTGCAATAATGAGTTCTATCTTTGACAGGTGGTAAAATCTGAAAGGAATTTACCAAGTATACCCCTTTTTCTCTAACCCATCTCAGATACATTGTGACCAATACCTTTCTTTAATGACAATTGGGATGGGGATCTCCATGATTGGATGTGGCCTAGGACACATAATTAGGAGCAACTAATTCCTTTTGGTCTCAAGTGATGGTAAGAGATAGGTTTGATGCCACTGCTCTTATTGACCACTTTGGTACCAGTCTGTTGTTTTATTTTTAGTGTGGCAGCTTGCAAGATTTATGAAATCACAAGGATGATAATAGGTCCGTCAGTGGGAAATTATAGGTTATGTGGGCTAAAATAGTGGTTGAGTAGTCCTGCCATAGAGTGCTTAGAGTACCACTGTTTAATAAAGCTTTGTGTGATGATGGAAATGTCCTATAAGCCCCACTTTCCTTTCTGGTAGCCACCGGTGTCTATTGAGCACTGAAAATGAGTTCAGGGAAGCCGGGATGGCTCAGTGGGTTAAGCGCTCACTTTGCAGCCCCGGGAACAAAGGATCGAATCCTGGCCCTGGCCCGAGTGTACCCATATGCTGAACTGGGGAGTGCCCCCAGTTTAGTTCTCACCGGGGTAAGACCCTGGCCCAGTTTGTGCCCTGTGCAGCCCGGCGCCCACCTGTGGAATGAAACTGTGGGAAAACCAATGATGTGCAACTATGGAGACTGTTCTGGGCCCTCCCCCTTCTCTCTGTCTCTCTCTGTCTGTCTCTCTCTCTGTCAAAAACAATAAAAATAAATCTTTAAAAAATGGGTCCAGTACAGCTTATAAACTGAACTTCTAATTTAAGGTATTTCATTAGTTTATTTTGCAACAAACCCTTTTGACAACAATTAGTTAAAAACAAAAAAGTACATATCTAAATGAAAGTATATACTTAAGAAAATACTATTTTAGTTTTTAAAGATATTTTCCTATATCATTGCTCAGCAACCAGAATAAAGTAGAGGACATTGGGTGGTTAGATTGATATGAAGTGAAGGAGGGTTTAACACAATGGTTGTAGCAAAAAAAAAAAAGGAGTGGAATAGTGAAATGTTGAGCATGCTTGCTAGAGAATATTTGAAATGATGCTTTGTGGGTATTGAATTTGATAAGGAAGTGAAACTATATGGGGATAATGACTTTAGAGGAGTAAGTAAGGCTAAATTAAGCTTGTCTAACCTGCAGCCCATGGGCCTCATGAGGCCCAGGATGACTTTGAATGCAGTCCAAAACAAATGTATAAACTTTCTTGAAACATTATTGCAAAAAATCTTTTTGCAATTTTTTTTAAGCTTATCAGGTATCATTAGTATTAGTGTATTTTATGTGTGGTCCAAGACAATTCTTCCAGTGTATCCCAGAGAAACCAAAAGATTGGACACCCCTGGGCTAAATGAAGTGCTCATGATAAGTATAGGGAATTAAATGGATGAAAATGGGAATAAGTTCTTTTATAAAACATGATATACTGAGGTTTATGTTCATAGTTGGTCAAAGTATTCCAGGTGATAAATAAGTCACAATCTTTGAAAAAAAATTGCTGAAGTGTTAAGTGGATGAGATCATTCAGGAAGGTCAGGGAACTTTGCTGGTAAGCCAGAAGGCCACCAGAGTGAAGTTATGCAAGGTGATGGCAGGAACAGTGAAGAAAACAATAGAGACAAGTGCTAAAGTCCTCCAAAAGGGAGCCTAACTGGAAGAGAGGGGAGTAGATGTTGAAAGAAGAAGGTGATAAGAATATAATGCTATGGGGAAGCCAGGATGGCTCAGTGGATTAAGCGCTCACTTTGCAACCCTGGGGACCGAGGATCGAATCCCGGCCCCAGCCTGTACGGATCCATATGCTGAACTTGGGAGTGCCCCCAGTTCAGTTCTCACTGGTGTGAGACCCCAACCCAGTTCCTGCCCTATGCAGCCCTGTGCCCACCTGTGTAATGAAACTATGTGGAAAAACCAATGATGTGCAACTATGGAAACTGTTCAGTGCCCTCCCCCTTCTCTCTCTCTCTCTCTCTCTCTCTCAAAAACAATGAAAATAAATCTTTAAACAAACAAACAAACAAAAGAATATAATGCTGGACTCATGCAGTTGCCAAACAGTTTTGAAAGGATGGAAAAGTGGTCTGGGAGAATAGTGAGCAGATGGAAGAATTCTACTACCAACTCCTTTTTCTAAATCCTTCACCATGTATAAGAGAAGGGTGTTATTTTAGTAATTTTACTTTATCTGCTTCAGTTGAGGGGTTTGCCTCTCTGAGCTTGTCTTTGTTTCCCCAGTGCCTGAACTATGTAGGTACCTAAAAAATGTGTGGCCAGTAAATTCTAGATGAGTGTGAAATTATACCAGTGTCCTGGAATTCTAGGACAAAGAGTATTGCTTAGACACTTAAAAAGTGATTTTAAAGTTAGTAAAAGGACCTGTTACTTTAACACAATTGTATTTTCAAAGTATGGATTTAATTACTCAAATTAGATGTTTGTATTTCAAAATATAATACAGGAAATGAATTATATACCTTTACATAAATTAGTGGCTGGTAGTTTCATAATGTGTTAGTAAGGGTAGCTAGGATATTTGGGGGAACTGTTCTTCTTTTAGAGGTTGACAAAAGGTTATTACAAAATTGATGTATACCTTTAAGACTTTTCAACGATTATTACAACTCAATCTCTGGCAGTTCATTATTTTGCTGTTTCTTTTCATTGGTAAATTAGGCTCTTGAGGGAGGAATTATAGCAGATTAATTTTGGGCAAGATACATAAATAAGTCTTCAGTAATTTAAGGTAAAATTTTTAGCCATTGCTCAATGAGCAGGAGGAGAAGAAAAATTGCAAGAGAATTTTGTAAAACTATGGTCGGGGGGGGGTGGGGGGGGCGGCGGGGCGGGTGTGGCAAAAGCTTTAAAACAAATGTTTACCAAATTTTCCTAAAACAAGAATTTGGGGGTGAGTAGGAAAAGGAAGAGGGAAAGAATATAGCTTTATTTTGGATGAATGTTTTAGGACTAAAGTAAATTTGAAAATTGCTTAGGGTTAATATTAGTGAATCCAGAATTGGCAACAAACTTGTGTAAGACAGTACTGTAAGTATGTATCTCCTTTAAGACTCACTATCATCTTTCTGAGTGAGGAATTACTTCCTTTCTGAAAATGAGGAAAGGCCAGAAGAGGGAAGTTACTTTTTCAAAGGTTATAAAACCTAAAAAAATTTTTTTTTTTAATTTACGTTATGTTATACACAGATTTTAAAGGTACATTTCAATAGTTTTAACAGATGTATTTGCCTGTGTAACAGCCCAATCAAGATACAATTTCTTTTACTGCAGTAAGTTCCCTTGAAGCTACACAATTCCTTAGAGAAGTTTTAGACATCAGTTTGTCATTTTTCCAATCGCACCTCCACATTACTTGCATTAAACTGATAGGAGTTGAATTTATTTTATACTATCTGTCTATTTATTGAGAGAAGGTGAGAGAGAGAGAGAGAGAGAGAAGGATGGGGCGGCAGAGTAGGTCCATAGTTGTACATCAGGGGTGGCCAACAAGTCGATCACGGTCAACCGGTCTATCGCAAGGCCAGTTTTGGTCGATCGTGGATCGCTCGCAATGTCTGGGGTGGAATTCCGTGTACCATGGACTTTGAAGCGATTGTAGAAGACAAAACTTTCTAGCAATAGTTTAATGCATTCTGGGAATTTGCCAAGGTCATACATTCCTAGAATTCTGACAACCTGACACTGTGATCTCCGCCCACCCAGACAATACATTTTGACTTATGTGTTACACTTGTCACCGGACGCAATGCGTGAACACAACAGTTACGACTCGACTCATCGAAGAACACAGTCAGTTAGCTTGAATATTTGGTAGTGTCATACGGTAGCTTCTTTTCTTTTGTATTAACAGTATTATCAATCAATGTTATTTATCCTCGGTGACCACGTTGAGTTTCAATTTTTCTTCTGTTTAAAATGTAAGTACCTGTACTTTGTTTTAAATTAAATTGCTTTTCTTACCTATCTATTTACTTGATAAGTGAGCATTCTTGGCAACATCTCTAAACTGCGGTCATTACACTGAGAGGAAAATAAGGGACAGTATTACAAATATATTAGGAATAACAATAATTCTATTTAATTAAGTCAGTATGGTAAACCATAATAAATATATTGTAACTTTAACATACTTCTTGTAAATTTGAATATATCTATATTAGATTTTAATATACTTTTATTGTTGTCCCCGATTGTAATATACAGTATTGTTATTATTTCTCTCAATGTAACGGAGATAATTGCCGCAGTTCATGAGTTTTTGAATTTTCTAGGAAAATATTTAATTCAATATTTATTCTTTAAATTGTCATATTTCTTTGCATTCTAGTATACCCATGAACATGAGTAGTAAACCAAAAAAACCGAAAACTTATCACTTCTATGAAGAATGGGAACTCGATTACCTTTTTACAATGGTGAATGATAAATGTTGTTGTTTAATATGCCTTACCTCGGTAGCCATTGCTAAAAAGGGTAATCTGGAGAGACATTTTTTAGCTTTACATAACAAGTATCAAACAGATTATCCACCAAATTCTGAACTGAGAAAACAAAGTTAGGGATCTTAAAACTCAATTAACAAATCAACAAAGCGTTTTTAAAA